>ARYC01004179.1:0-34956 GCA_000711775.1 Oxytricha trifallax
AAGAGACTTTATAAAGATGTTTAAAAGCCAGATGAAATGAATATAGATGCAGGTGCTGGCACTAAGAGAAGAAACATGTGCCTAGGCAAGCCATAAGAAGAGGAGAAGAAAGAGAAGACAAATCCCTTTCTGGGTTAATTTAATATGTGAATATATTCATTCGTTTAAATCTAAAACTTATTTATAAACATCATTCTTCCCTCTCTAGCACAAATTGTTGTCTTATCTATGCTCACTCTCTTACAACTGCTTCGAATTAAGTCAACTGTATCGATGGGCAAGTCATGCATAAGATGATACAGCAGCAGCTTCTTGTAGTGAGTCTTGATTTAGCTCAGTAGAATTCAATTCCATTAAATTAGGGGCTATAAGGAACGTTGTAGACAGGAGTTATGTTTAACTCTTCATAAGCTTTCTTAGACTCCTTAGTCTTATGAACTGAAAGGTCATCAACAAACAGAATGATCTCTTGGTTACTATACTTCTCTCTGAGTTTATGTAGGAACTCTATATACTACTCTCGCTTAATAGAGCGAGGGTGAAAAACATAACTCTCTAAGCCTAAATCTTCACTTATACCAGCTAATATTGCATGGGTGACTACCTTCACCTTTTAGTCATAAACTTCTATATTATCATACTTCTTATACCAAGACTTATTAATAAAAGTGTTGAAAATGAATACAGCTTCATCAGCGTGTATGAACTTGATGTTATTAGTAATAGCCCTCTGCATTTAATCATATATATAGTTTAAATTATTACTATAAAATGGCACCGTAAAATCAATCACTCTCTTCACTCTGTTGACAGTCTTGAAAGTAATACCATTTCTTCTATAAATATTGCCTATAGTCTAAGGAGAGATACGCATATCAGGAAACTTACGATGAAACATCACAGCTCGCTAGTCTAATGGAAAGTGTGCCCAATACTTCAAAGTCTTCGAGTCGCAGAGGTAGTCAATATGGTGCTGTGAAAACTTTTATTTTCTTGCAGGATGCTTTCAAGTGCCTGAATTAAAATGCTAAACAGCTAACATGAAGTGATACCTAACAGTAGAGGCACTCTTGTGTAAGAGCTTTGCTATACCTGCATAATTCAGTACTGGTTTGACTTAATCTATACTAATACTCGTACCATACCTAAGCTTAAGCAGTAAATCTAAATATTTCTCATCATATATAGACCCTAAATTTCGCTAATTTCTATTTCTCATATTGCAATTGGCCTAATTTCTCTACAAACCCCAATAAGACCCCAACAATACCCTACAAATCAAAGCACTTATAAACCTCACTAAGGGGTTTGGTTTGAATGACTACCAATAATAGTAGTAGATATAGCTTTAGTGTATATGTCAATCCTTACAACTTAACAGTATCAATACGGTCAATACAACAATTACTAGTACGGCAGCAACTACAACTACCCATACAGCTATGACTACCAATACTCCGGTTACAATTACAATCCTTACAACTATCAAAAATATAATCAATTCTCATATAGAATCAAATTGTTATATAGCATCGATTGATATAGATTCGATTCATTAATGTGAATTATTTTTGATATTTTTAAGAGAAATTCTAGCATATATACCCATACAGCCTCTCCAGAAACACCGGTAGCAATCAAACAAACCCCATTGAAAATAAAACAACATTGAAAAGCGGGTTGATCAATAAATATATGAAAAGCATGAGATAAGATGCTAAGAAAGCTTAACAATCAGCACAAGAATGAACGCTCGTTTACTTCGAAACTCAGATTTCAAAGTTATAAAGTTTTTGTTATTTTTCATTATTTTATAAATTATATATGAAACAGATAATATGTTAATAAAAAATAAGAATAAAAATAATAATAATAATAATAATAATAAATTAAAGTGAAGTGAGAGAGAGAGCGAAGAAATTACAAAATACTTGACAATTTAACAATTTATAGATAAATCATGAGAGTAAAAAGTGAAAATATCTATCTATCAGAAAAAATAATATATAACCAATTTACAAGATTCACCACCATCACATTTAATTTTATAAATCTGTCATTATAAGAAAAATATTAATAAAGTTTTAGGCAAATATCTAACTATAAATCTTGCCAGACAGATTTTACAAAATAAATATATCTATTTTATATGATAATTAAAGCCCTATTAAATAACTGTTCTTTAGGATATCTCATTTTAAATGGCTTCAATTAATACTTTCTTGAAATTTTATGTTTTTTTAATATTAAATATTATTATAATTGGATATATGAGGAGAAATATCTTTGTGCTCTCAGTTGTTGGAATCTTGTCACTAGCTCAAGCATTTATTATTTTTAATTTAATAATTGATTGTTTTATTGCATCAGTGGAAGCTGATTTGCAGACGTCATTTGATGCAGAACTTGAGCAGATCTTAAGAACCAATCTTGACTTACTCAATGAGGTAGAAAACGACTTCATTCAGACAATAGATGTAAGAATATTTCTCAAAATCATACAATTGTGTCTGTTTATTTAGCACTTATTTGAGATCTCAAAAACCTCATTTGAACTATTTCTGTGAAACCTAAAAATTTCCCAAACTAATCCTTATTTTTAGTATCAATCTGGAAGTACGCACCAAAGAGTAAGATCAACATATCAACCAACAGAAGAAGAGGATGAAGATATTTTCGACTTTGATGATGAAACACTGCTGAGCTTGCAAACAAAGAAGACAACTACAAAGAAAAACAAAACAGTTAAATAAAGCAAACCAACTGTGAAGAAAGCAGCACCAGTTGCCACCAAGGCAAAGACTCCAGCCATAACAAAGGCTAAGACCCCTGTTTAGACTAAAGCTAAAACTCCAACTCCCACTTAGGCTAAAAACGCACCAATCACTAAAGCCAAGACTCCAGTGGCCACCAAAGCCAAAAATGCACCAGCCACAAAATCAAACACTGGTACTACTAAACCTGCCAATAACAAGCCAAGTCAAACATAGAAACCTTAGCCAAAGCAAACTAAAGCAGCAAAGCCAACTACAAATCCAACTGCTTATACACCCACTTATTCTTATACAAACCCAACCACCACGGCTGATACTTACTCTTATGACTACACCTAGGATACGACAGATACTTACTCCTACTCACCAAGCTACACATACAGTTACAGTCCAAGCTACACATATAGTTACAGCCCAAGCTATACATACAATCCACCAAGCTACTCGTATTCCTCTGGTTATTCATACACTCCATCATACAATTATAACTCAGGCAGCACTTACTACTACAATGCTTATACCTACCAACCATCATACAATTATTTTGCCTATATATTTTTGAAATTTCTAATTTGATAGATATAAATACACACAGGACTACTATAGTAGCAACACATACACGGATACAGCTGTTTAAGAAGAAGAAACATAACCCTAGGAACCTGTTGAAGAAATCGTAGAAGAGGATCAATCAGCTGTAACTACCGATGATTAAATTTAAGAAACTGATTAAGACCAAATTTCTGATGAATAACCAGTAGAAGATGTACAAGAGGGAACTGAGGATGTACAAGAAGGAGATATCACTGCTGATGAATTTAATACTGCTTTAGATGCCTTTGGTTAAGGTGCTAGCAATAACGGCTTCAATATGGGAAATGATTGGGGTAGCTTTAACAATAACAACAACTTTGGAACTCCATTTGCAACTCAGTTGTCATAAAAAATTGAAAATATCACTTAAGTGAAAGTATCTGAAACCTCCAAGAAAGCCCTTATCTTCTGTGGAGTGATGGTAGCTTTCTTCGCATCAGTTTTCGCTCTCCTTAAAATCAGAAAAGTACTGAGAAGAAATGCTGGCCTCAAGGACTACAAGGAACCTTTGACCAACACCTGCGAGTCAGGCGAAAAGAAATAATCAAAGTCAGACAAGTACTAACAATACCTTGACTTCATTTAGAACTGCAATGTGCACACTGAAACCATTCTTTAAGAGGATGAAATATTGGAAGCAAAAGCCAACTAAGTTTGAATTCAATTAAAACAAACACAATCAAATTGATTTTCAATAGAATACTAATCAATTTAATAAATATACTGCAAGAAATTAATTTAATAGTTTGATTCAATTTAAAATTTGGATTATTTACTTAACCTTCAATTATTGTATTAAATTGAATTGCTTATTGTTATTTTCCTTTAAAATGTTTAAGTTAACTTTGTTTTGACAAAATTATTATTAAATAAAAATTTCATTTAGTAATTAAGGCTATAGATTTAAGATTAAATTACAATGTTTAGAAAAAAGTATTTATTTTAGACTCATAGCAGAACATTAATTGCAAACACAAAATCAGCAAATTAAAAATCAAAACATATATTATTATTAAAAGATAGATAGCTTAATGATTGCCGATTTATATAAGTGAGATCTCTAATTATGTTAATAATTATAAATTTAACTTAATTAAATAATAACTATGAGATAGAATATCCTTGTCCTCACTGTAGTAGGCATCCTCTCACTTGCTCATGCTCAAAGTTAATATAATTTATTTTTATTTCTAGAAAAGTGCAGCAACAATCGCATCAGCTGCTGAGATCTCTCTCGATGCAGAAATAGATCAAATCCTTAAGACTAACTTGGAATTACTCAATGAAGTTGAAAATGATATATTCCAAGCATATGAGGTAAGTTCCTAATATATACTCCATGAATTTGATCATGTTTAAGACCAGTTTCTTAAGCAGTTAATAGCTCTTATCAAAACATATTAGCAATAACCTTAAACTTAACTCTTGTTTTAGCAATCTGCCACAGCTACATCATCCAGAGTGAGGACTACCTATCAAGAACCCTCAGAAGAGAGCTCCACTTCAACCACAGATGCCCTCTTGAACCTAAAGTCAAGATCTACCTATAAGCCATCAACCTACAAACCATCAACTTACAAGCCTTCAACTTACAAGCCCAGTTACACAAGCTCTTACACCAGTTCATACAACAAGCCAATCTATAGCTACACTGGAAACACCTACTACACACCTATTTCATATACTTATAGCACTTACAAGCCAAGTTACACTTACTCTTCAAGCTACACCTACAATCCCTCATACAATTACAACGCAAACACTTACAATTACAATGCTAATGTCAATGTGAATACATACACCTACATCCCACCTCAATACAAATATTTAGTGGGCATAGTTTTAATTCAAGTATTTCATTGCTAATGTAAATGCCTATTAGTTTTTATAAAAAATACAATTACATGACTGGCACCTACAATAGCCCAGTTTACATAAATACAACTAACATCACCACTGAAAACAACATTAGCTCATCCAGCTCATCAAGTACTTCAACTGGAGACTTCAATTTTGAGGATTTTGTACAAACTTTTATAATAACGAGTTTATAAATAAATTTCCCCTAAAATTTAAGCATTTTATTACTCATCAGTTTATCAATTCATAAACTTTAACAGAATAAAATATCAAGGATTCATATTTAATTATGGCATTATTAAAATATACACTTAACCTATAAATTTATACTAAATTTGATGAAATAAATTGAGAGCAATCAGACTGCTTTGAACACAACCACCAATGAAACAACTCCTTCAAACTCATCAACTGATCTTTCAGAAGCTGATCAAAACACTACTATGAATCTAACTGGCAGTGCTGAAGACTTCAACAATAGTGTTGGGGATAACAATACCAGTCAAATGTCAAGCAACTTCTCATATCCATATCTCTAATTTTAATTAGAGTAAGGTGAATTTTTTGTAAGGTTAACTTTTTGGATTTAACTTAAATGAAAATTTGCTACTCAATTAGCTCAACAAATAAATGTTATTGATAAGGTAGAAGTATCTGAGACAACCAAGAAAGCTCTAATCTTCTGTGGAGTGATCGCTGCCTTTTTCGTTTCAGTTTTCGCTCTCCTTAAAATCAGAAAGTTGGTGAGAAGAAATGCTGGTTTCAAGGACTACAAAGAACCCTTGACCAACACCTGCGAGTCAGGCGAAAAGAAATAATCAAAGGCCGACAAGTATCAACAATACCTTGACTTCATTCAGAACTGCAATGTGCACACTGAAACTTCAACCATCTCATACGTTCAAAACACTGTAGTTGAGGACGAGATCTTTGCTGCTAAAGCAAACCAAGTTTGATTAGGCTTTAAGCCAAATAAAACAATATTTAATAAGCTTATATTTCATAGAGTAAGATTGACTGTCGTTAATTGAGATAAATTAAAGACATTGATTGATCTTTACTTCTTAATGATATGTATTTATTAAGGATTTAAATCTATATTTCAAGTAACTTCTTTTCTTTTTATTTAGTATATATCTTTAATAGTTATTTGACTACATTAATAAATGACATCATACTTCATAATTTTATAACACTATCGAATTTTCTCTTAACCATCAGATTCTTAAAAATTTATGCCTTCCACTCAATCGATAATTCTTTAAAAATTGAGTAAAATGTAAAAACTTATATTCGTAAACAATTATTAAACGTATAACATAGCTGGAATGAGCACACTTTTTTTTCATTGTTTCTTCTAGCCATTATTATTTTACTATTAGTAATAGTAATTGTGATGACTTTAGATGATCTTCTTTCTGATTTCCTTCTTTCTTTTGTGAATGTCTGAGTAGATCTTGTTTCTGTACTCTCTGATAGAGAACTTTTGGTTGTCATCGATTGGAATTTGAATCTTTTTAAGGCAGTTAGGCTCATCCTCGGGGTTGTGGAATTGAGAAACGTAGGGATGAGCGAGAGCTTACTCGGCTGATAGACGCTTGTTAGGGTTGAAATGCAAAAGTTTCTTGAGCAAGTCTAGAGCTTCATCGGATGCTGTGGGGAAGACGTCTCTCATTCTCTTTGGTCTAGAGGGTGGGAGTTGCTCAAGCATGGTCATAGCGAGAGGACATTCGATTGCTTCAATATCCTCAGGAGTGGGTCTTCCGACTAATTCCATAACACGATCAAGTTAATTCAGAGTGCTGGTTCCTGGAAAGACTGGTTTTCCAAGAATGAGCTCTGCTAGGATACATCCCATACTTTAATATTAAGTATTAATCATTAAATTAAATTAATTTTTCATACTCCACATATCTACTCCCTTGGTGTAGTTGTTAGATCCCAAGAGTATCTCAGGAGCTCTGTACCATCTAGTAGCAACATAATCGGTTAATAGGGGCACAGAATCTGTTTCTCTCACATCTAGAGATCTAGCAAGACCGAAATCAGCTACTTTCATGTGACATTCAGAATTCAATAGCAAGTTACTTGGCTTCAAGTCGCGATTGTAAATTCAATTTTTAATGTAGCCATACATCAAATTCTAAATAAGATTTACAATTTCAATTAGATTTTAGAATTCATTAAACTTCAAATGAAAGATTGCTATTATTTTTTTCGATGAAGAAGATTGCAAGAGTGCATGTATTTCAAACTTTTAAAGCACTAGTAGATAATATACTACTTATGAATTTCCTCTAGGATGTTGGCCCTAATAACAGCATGCAGATCAGTATCCATAAAGTCAAACACCAAGTAGATATCCCTATCATTCTCTGCTCTAATCACGTTCTATAGTCTGATAATGTTTTCGTGCCCGTTAAGTTCCTGGAGGAAGATGATCTCACGGAAGGTACGCTGGGCGTCAGTTGCATTTTAAAAAGCATCGAAATTCTTTTTCAGGGCTACTATGTCTTTAGTCTTTTTGTCTATTGCTTTCCAAACGATATATGCAAATCATTCTAATTTAATTGGAAATTGTGGGGTTTTAAGAAAAGACTAAAATACCATTTATTTTTAAGAATACCGTAAGCTCCTTTACCTATAGGATATGAAGATTATAGAATCAGCAATCAAATATATATCAAATAAAAGTTGGAAATCAATTAAAATCACTTTTATCTTACCCAATTTCTATAGGATTTCATATTTCTTGAGCACATGTGCTTCTATTTCCTCTGTCATTTTCAATTAACAGCTGCTTTTTTATTCAAATAATATTAAATTATTATTAATTCACTCGAAGATATTTCATTAATTTCTTTGAATTTTTTCTCAAATCTTAAGTCAGATATGAAATATTTTAATATAAAATATGCTTTAAAAGTTATTATATTATTGTCAGAGTGAGAATCATATATATTAAAAAGTGAAAATTAAAAGAGTAATTATATAAATAAATTTAATTTACCGCTAAGCATTTTAGTTTTGGACTTTTAGTTGCGCCATAATATATTATTACAAAATAACAATGAATATTTTATAAACTTTTTATTCTTTATATATGATTTATTTTTTGAGAATAAATGGAAGAAAATTAACCTAAAAAGAGATTGAGACGCAATCCAAAAATAAAATTAATTAATTATAATTATTAATATTATAATAAAATAAATAGTGAATGATGAAAATGCAGAATCACGCAATGATGATTAATTGCCTATTATCATGAAAAATAAAAATTAAGTTTAAACTAAATAGCCAACTTGTAAAAATTATATATTAAATATATCAATAAATCTGTTGCTATATAATATTGATATGATTATATAAATAGCCCAGTTCAGGATAAACTTCATCTCAGTTTGGATAGTCGATAGGAGGTACCGCCAACAATTTGCAGAGGAATCAGTTCGCAGCAAATAAGGCATCAAGTGGCACTGATTTCTATGCTAACCTCGCTGATGCTTTCTTCGGAAAACCCAAGGTCAGTACTTTTGTATTTTATAGATTAAATTGTTTCTTTTTATTTGGTGATTATTAATTATGGTACTAACGCTCAGTCTATCTACGGTGGAGAAATGAAGCAGTCGTCGATTACTGCAAACACCATCAATCCCTTTCTCCCAAAGAGTAGTAACTCAAGAATAAACAGTTTATAAAGCAGCAATCTCCAGACATCTTCCTTGGTGAAATCAAACATTGGCAGTATGGTAAGCAGTAACTCAAAGAATCTAGCACCAAATAGCGATATTCACAAGGACAGCAAGAAGAGGAAGTACGAGGAGTATCAGAGTACTAACAGCAAGCAAACTCACTCAAATCAGGGGTATAGTTCAGGTTTGGGAGGCAATAGCAGCACTCATTATCACAAATAATAGTCACGTTTTTCCTAGTTTTAATCTAAGTATACAAAGAATGGAAATAATATAGGAATTAATAATAAATATAGAATAGTTAATTGAATTCTACTTTTACTTTATAAGATATTTTTACTGATTAAAATGCTTAGAAAAGTGTATTATTTTTAAATTATTTACAATAATTAATTTATAAACCAATCAAATATACAAATTGATTCATTAAACCAAATTTACATTTCAAAATATTTATAAGAAAAAGATTTGAACATAAATATGGATCAACAGAAAAATTTATAATAATTGACATTTTATTAATTTATGAAATCTTACCTTTACCTACAATATTGATCTCTTGGCGCTACAAACCAACTTGACAAGAGCAACAGCAGAAAGAACAGTCTAAACTCTCACTCCTCCTCAGCCTCCAGATCAAAGAATGGCCAGTAGTTCAACACTTTCAAGGGTGTCGGCAGCAAGAACAACTACAACAGTTCACTCTCTCAAAATACTGCAAACACAACTCAACGCAGAAGATTGAGAAGAAAAGATCAGGAAAAGGATTACGATGACGAGAAGCAGGAGGACATCAACGACGAAGTTGATGAGTTTGAAGATGGCGAGGCTGAGTTCAAGGCTCAATAGAAGAAGAGATTGTAGAAAGGAGGCAAAGGTAAGAAGAAGTCAAGAGGGGGTGTGGATGACGAAGACTATGGTCCAGAGGCATCAGCTGATGAAGAGGAAGGTGGCTCATCTCAAGATAACTATGAAAGCGACTTCATTAATGATAATAAAGTTGAGTATGAAAGTGATCATGAGTAAAATGCCTCTGCTTCAAACAATCCCAAAGAGAGCAAGAAAACTGATAATAAGGTGAAACATGGACAAACTGTGCTGAAGAACAGACTACACTCAAGTGAAGATGAGTACTACAGCAAATCTTAAAACAGTGCAGATGAGAACGAAGAAGATGATACTGACATTTATGACACTTTGGACTTGGCTCCCGATGAAAAAGAAGGAGGGTTTAAATATGATAGAGTTGACAACTTGTACTATTTGAGAGATGGATTTTGCTTGCCTGATGATATTTACAACAACTTGTTCCCACATCAGAGAATTGGCATTAAATGGCTTTATGATCTTTATCGTGACAGCAAAGGCGGTATCCTTGGAGATGACATGGGCTTGGGTAAAACTGTTCAGGTTTGTGTATATCTCAGAGGTTTGTTCGAGTCTGAACAGATAAAGAAAGCTATAATTGTGGTTCCAGCTTCTCTGAAATCATATTGGCATGGTGAGCTTTAGAAATGGTGTTCGAATGCTCCTAATTTCATTCAGTTTGAAGAAAAGAAGAAGAATGAAAGAGAAAAGCAACTTAAAACTCTTAAGAAGAAGGGTGGTGTTCTCATTACAAGTTATGGTATGGTCACTAGTGAGAAAATCAATCTTCAAGATATGAGATACGATATCGTTGTTGTTGATGAAGGTCACAAGGCTAAGAACATCAATACTGAGTTGAGAAGAAATTTGGTTGCATTAAGATCTAAAGGGCATAAATTACTGCTTTCTGGAACTCCTCTTTAAAATAACTTATTGGAGTTATGGTCAGTTTTTGACTTTGTATAACCAAAGATCTTTGGAAGCTAAGATAAATTTAAAAAAGAATTTGCTGACCCAATAGAGAAAGGTCTATTGAAAGATGCCAATGCAAGAGAAAAGCAAAAATCACAATCTTTGAGTGATTCCTTGCGTAAAATGTATGAAAGCTAATTCCTTAGAAGAACCAAAAATTAGATTTTCACTGTTGTTAGTGCAGAACTTCTCGGTAGATCTCTAAAAAATCATGAACTCCCAGTAAAGACTGATTTGGTTGTGTGGCTACCTTTATCTGATATGTAGCAACGTATCTACAAGTTCATTCTTGAAAATCAGACTCTACAATAACTTATAGAGGAAAGAGTGATCAAGAATGCTTTCTTTGTTTTATCATACATCAAGAAACTTTGTCAACACCCTTACCTGTTGACTTCAACTTCCGCTTAAAAGCGCAGAAAAATGGGACTTTTGATGTCAGAAGAGCAAGAAATGTTGGAGAAGCTTGAAAGAGAAGACCAAGAGAAGAGTTAAGTTATGGCTGAATAATCAAGAATAAAAACTCGTAGAGCAATGGAGGAGGCTAAGAAAAAACAGAAGAAATAAATCAAAGTTCTTGAAGAAGAGAAGAAGTAAAAGGAAGTTGATGATGAAACTTTGAAATCTCTCAATGAACTTAACAAAAGTAACAAAAATATGGATGACGATGGAGAGTGGGAATATAATGCTGATGCCATGAAGAAGAGATTGTTAATGCAAGATGAGAATAAGAGATTGAAAATTGAAGAGGAGATGAAATTGAAAGAAACTTAAAAGCTAAAAGAAGTGGAAGTGTAGCAAGAAAATGTTAACAAGCTGCATCAAACCTTTGGACTTGAAAAAATTATTACTGAAATTCAAGAGACCTTCAACAATCAAGATATTGAGGCTATGATCGCTCAATCAACAAAGTGTGCTTTCTTATTTAAGCTCATGGCTGAACTCAAGAGAGAAGGTCACCGCTTACTCGTTTTCTCAATGAGTAAGAAGATGCTTAACATAATTGAAGGGATTCTCAAGAGTGATAAATATAAGGAAGATTATAAGTATCTCAGAATCGATGGAGATACCGAGATAGCTAGCAGAGAACAAATTTGTCATAAGTTCAACGATGATCCATCAATCTTTTGCTGTCTTTTGACTACTAAGGTTGGAGGGTTTGGTTTGAATCTAACTGGTGCAAATAGAGTAGTGATTTTAGATCCTGATTGGAACCCAGCAAATGATAACTAAGCTGTTGACAGAGTCAGTAGAATAGGCTAGAAGAGAGATGTGATTGTCTACAGACTAGTTTCAAGTAATGGAATTGAAGAAAAGATCTACAGAAGATAGATCTACAAGAGAGGTATCAATCTTCAGACAATTGAGACTTCTGACACAAGTGGCATTCCTTAAGCTGGAGATGGAAAAAACACTTCAGACTTGATGAAGTACTTCGGTGATTCTGACTTGTTTGAACTCTTTGAGTTTGACTATGATAGTAAGAAGTGTGAAACCTTAGATTTGCTATTGTATGAATTAAAATCTTTTTATCATTTAGCTATTCTGATTTCTAGATTTTCCACAATATTAGAAAGAGATGGATTTAATTACTTCAAAACTCCAACAAATGATAGGCACATTGCTTTTCTGAAATCTTTGAAAGATATCGTCACTGGTCTATCCTTGAACTCCAACCTCTACTCTAATAGTGGGGAAGCTGAAGTTCCAGAGTTGAAACCAGATCACAAGCCCTCCCAATAAAATTAAATTATTCAAAATCAAATTACCCCTAACAAAACTTATCATCAAACTGATGAAATCTCACACATTGAAGACTCTGGATCAAATGTCGCCTATGTATATAAATAAACAAAGAGACTTGTGAAAATGGTTCCTAATTCTACATCATCATTCAACTAAGTTCAGAAAATGGACCTTGACAGTAAACTATCTACAGACTAGAATAAATTTGGAGATCTTGATAAATTTGCTTGCTCATCCTATAATCAAGGGAAGAGAGTAATGTCAAGTAGTTTAGATAAGTATAAAGAGTTCAAATGAGAATAATTTACAAGTAATAGTTTAGATTTGATAGAAGTAGCATTTTGTGTTTAGTTTGTTTATAAATTAATTTCAAGCATAATAATTTTTTACTTCATTAATTCACTCTTATTTCTTAAGTCTCATTAATTATTCACTTCTATAACTATTGCTCTAATATTTAATGGCATTTGCTAACCATATTAATCCCTCTATATATCCAGTGCCTTTCAGCCCACTTGTCATTATTAATATTATTCTGCTTTCATCTATTTACTATTCATTATCAATATTAAGTCGATGCTTAAGTTCTCTCTCACTCATAGAGTGGATTGAATCACATTTATTCCCGAATATTAATATTGGTTTATCAATTAAATCTTCGTTTTAGCTTATTTATTCTATAATTAATCTACCTTCTTCTATTGAATCATTATCTTATGAATCTATAACTAGCACTACTGCTGAAGTTGTTTGAAAGTGTTGAATTAATAAAAATTATTAATTAATGTTATCTGTTAACTTAATAAATTTCTAAGAGAAAAATAAGCAGCTTTTATTTTGAGACTCTTGTCAACAAAGATAATGCAAACATTTTAAATATCCCTATTTTATTAAAGTAATTCCTTAAAAATTAGCAATATTTTTATATATACTTTGATATCTATGTTAATTTTGATTGATATATTTTTCCTGAATAAATTGTAATCTATTTTTTCAATATTTATATAAATTTGATTATTTTAAAAGTGTTGAACTTACTTGCCTCTTTATTCATCAACTAGCAAGAAATGCATGTTATTAACTATAATTTCAGGAAATAATTTGCCTTTCTTTTCTAAAAATACATGCCTCTAATCATTAATTATTCTCTCTACAAGAGTTGATTTTCCTGATTCAAAGGAGCCAAGGAACAAGAGTTTATGTACAATCGGCTTTTCCTAATCTTTAGCTAATTTGTCAATGACTCTTGTCAACAAAAAATAAGAAAAGATAGTGCATTTATATAATAGAAGAGAGAGGTCAAAATTATTGGGAAAAAAAGAGATTACATAATAGACTTGATAAAAATTAAATTTAAATAGCGTTTTTTTAGATATCTTAAATAACTCTAGAGATATCTTTTGATATGATAATGAAGGAACTTAATTAGTAAATCAAATCCCTTTCATTCCGTAACAATCTCTTAGGAATTCCCATACCATTAACTGTACAATTAGAAAATAATTAAGAATCTTATTAATACAGCATTAAAGAATAATTGAATTGTGAAGGGTCCAAATCTCATCCATTAAGGCGTAAAACCTTTGTAAAAAGCTGATATACCCTCTTTCTTGAAGATTTTCACTATACAATCGAACATTCCATTGTAAATCTTTTCCTCTATAAACAAAAATATTAAATACCAATCCTTATGAATAAAACTCATTTAATTGTGACAAATTGTATAAACTTACTTCCTTAGTTCATTATCCTTGTCTTAACCAAGTCAACTGGAGAAGTAACGACAGCTATGCAAATGCCTGCAATGACACTGGACACAAAGTGAACAATGTATATATTATCGATGAATTTATTTCTGATGATGAAGTTTTTAATATGATCATAGGTAGCTAGCTTAGTCGCATTTAGAAGTACTGCTCTTAGGATAGTTGCGTTCAGCCCTTTATAGAAACCTGCTATTCCTCCATGTGCATATACATCTTTTGCATGCCATGCTATTCCATGATTGGAACCTTCCCATGCTTGCATTCTTACCTTTAAAAGATCGGTTGGATTAGCAAGGGCTGAACCGATAAACCCTGACATTCCTGCTGCTAGGAATTTTTTATAGAAAGGCATATGTTTTTCATCATCGCCTGGTTTTTACAGTAACCTCTTAAATGGCTCATAGAGTCCTAATCTCAATGATGAATAAATACTTTCTCTCATCCATGAAGCACCAAATAAACTTTTATTATTATGATATTATAGTGTATTCCCCATTTAGCCTGCTGATGGAGGAGTTTAAGTCAAACTTAATTATAGTTTCAATTATAATTGTATCAAATTTTTTCCTCTATAATTCACAGCTTAAACCTCAATCATAATTATTGACTTACATACTGGTTGATTCATAATCCTTGTTTTGATCATATCCACAGGTGACACCACTATTGTAATACATATTCCAGAGATAATACTAGCCAAGAAATGTGTTGTATATTTATTCTCTATTATTTATCTGTTTACTATGAAGTTCTTGATGTGATCGTATACTGCTAGAAAAGTAGCGTTAAGAAGCATTGCTCTTATAATTGTAGCCTCAAGACCAGTCAGAAAGGCTTTAGAGCCTCCGCCCTAACGATAGACGTCTTTTATGTGCCAAGATAGAGAGTTATGTTTTCCTTCACATGCTTGCATTAAAAACCCCAAAATTTAATTGAAATAGTATTATTTTAGATTATTCGTAGTTATTTAAAGGTTTATAACTTTATGTTGATTTCTATTATCACGATTTTTCAATTATTTTTTAAGCCAATTAATCAAAAAAAGCATATTTATGCTTATATTAAATTAATATGAAATATTTTAAACATAGTACATTTAAATCATATTGTAAATGAGTTATGGGATTATAATTCTTATCTTCAAAAGATAATGAAAGAGAAAATCATTTATTTAATGATAGTTCATAGAGTAAAAATCTAAGAAATTATATACTTTTCCTCATCCATGAAGCTGTTATACCTCTATATAACCCTCTCATTCCTTCCTCGTTGACTACTAACTTCATGCCCTAAAACATGTTATTATAAGTTCTCTACGGGGTCACATTCCCCATTTCTCTTAATTAAAATTTATAATGTTATTTTAAGTCAAACTTTGCCCATGTTTCTACGATCCTTATACTTAAAGTTTAACTTTTATAGTATCAATGGGGTGCGTCACTGAAGCAGCACATATGCTTGCCATGCCCGCAAACACCGTACGGATCACGTCACTTTCATTATTTTGCAAGGGTTACTATTTTACTACTGCTTAAACTATAGTCGGTTAACTTAAGTTTGTAGAAGCCGTGTTTACATTTTATTCATTTGACATTTTAGGATTAATATTATTAAAACAGATGATTCATTATAATATAAAAATATTAATAGAGTGACTAAATTAGGGTTTTGAGCTTTTGCTTAAATTTATCCAATTATAATTAAAATAGATAATACATAGATAAAATAATTAGTTATCACTAAGCCTATATTCTAAGCGTCGTGATAAAGTTAGTTTATAGTGTTTTAATATTTCATAAATGCAGTTTATAGGTTTATTTTCTCATAAATTGTATCAGAAGAAAGTCCGATTAGATTCATTTACGCATCTTTTATGGAATCTTTGAGTTTTATATGTTTATAAGAAAATTAAATAAAGGAACTCTAAAATATTGAAAATATCTATAAATGACATTTACAAACAGAAATAGGAATAAATCATTTATCGTATTTAAAAGTAACTTTTTAAATTAAATAAATGTTGACTTGTGATATATTATTCACAGAAATATTTGCACTGCTATCTCTTCCCTATATCATAGCAGTTTGATTCAGCGAATGACCATTCACGCTAGAGCCTGGCTTTTTCCTATAACGAAATTAATTACAAATATATTTACTTACTTAATGATTTTGTAATTTGAGATTGTGGTGCCTTGGCTTTGGTTCATAATTTATTGCTAGTTATTATAATGCCTTCTGCTGCTTTAAGCTCCCATAATTTCTTAAGCAAGTTCAGTAGGTTGAGTTGCAAGATAATTACTTCCTGAAGTGGCATTTCCAGTTCTTTCAGTCAACATGTGAGTGGAGGGCCTTTTCACTATGAAAGTACCGCTCTGTGAATTTACCATGTTTTAAGATTTATCAAGCATCACTTTAATGCCTTTACAAGCGTTTTAATTGTTTTACACCATGATAACCTACGACTGGTCCAAAACTGTTCCTCTTGTGTTATCACTCACTGTTCTTTTTTCTCTTGATTTCTCCTAATCATAACATGTTCTTTCTGTTACCAGCTCTCTATGAATTCTAGCAGTTTCTGCTTCAAGTTAGTCTATATCAATACCATTACTCTATTTATTCTCGTTCCTTGAATTCTTCCTCTTCAATGTGATTTTCTGTGCGTTTTTTAACTCGACAGAGCCATTAATTTGAGAGAGCTTCTCTTTTAGCCTGCTCAAATCGTCATTGTTTGAATTACCTCTGTGAGATCTTTACTGTTAGAAATCTCCAATAAAAACTTGGGAAGGTCTGTTGTCCAATGTTTGCTGATGAATACCTGCTATTTACTAAGGTTAGGAAGGACCTGTATTTCCAAGTACTGAGTTCTTTCTTTCAATCAGGGGATTCATGACTCTGTGAGAAGCATCTCCTTTTGTGTTATTGAAGAAGTTTTGTTAGCGAGGCATATTATTACCCATAGTTTCAAACATCATTTGCTTGGCCATAATCATTTTACTATTGCTGGTTTTATCAATGCTTTTAGATTGCCCCTAGCCATTTCCGAAGCTAATCTGATTAGGATTAATATTTTCTCTATGATCCATAGAGTACATGAAATTTTCAAATTCTTTCACAGTATTCGAATCTTTAATCTTTTGAACATTGTGATATTCGTTAGGTTGGCTATTTCTATGAAACCCTGCGCCTCTACTTGAAATTTATGGTTTTTCAATTTATTGATTCGAAGAGCAGGTGGTTGCAGTTGTCATTGAACCAGTGGGCATACTGTCTTAATTTGAATTATGATTGCTCTCTGATGTGCTCAATGGGTAGGCAGAGCTCATTGCTGATTATTAAGAAAGTTGATTTTTCTTGAGATGCTGTATTTCAGAGAGGAGTTACAAGACCTGCTTTTAGTGATTCTTCTCGATTTACTTAATTTGCTCATCGAACTGCTTTGTCTTTGCTTAATCTTCTTCAGCTTTCTTTACTCTTCTATTAAGCTTTTCAATTATATCTTCCATTTTTATGACCTTATCTTCTTTCATAGTGATTAACTCATCTTGTCTTCTGTTCTCTTTCTTAAGCTTCTCTATTTGATCTGCTTAATTAGTTTACTTTGACTTTGTGCGTTCCATGTCATCAATTTTATTTTGCAAAGATTCGATGTGTAGTTTTAATTGCTGTTGGCATTTAATGTGCTCTCTGACATCGCTTTCAAGCTTTTGAATCATTTTTTCATATTCATTTGCATCATCTTGATTTATGTCGCTTTCATCAAGTTTCTATAAATAGATTATTAAAGTGACTGATTGGCGATATATAAACGACATAATTTATGATTTATTTGTTAAATCATTGATATTTTTAATTGAAATGTTAAGTGAGTATCCCCAATTCTTTGGAGGATTTATTATAGAAAGATTTTTTGATAGCTTTTTTTGTGATCTTAATTTTGATATTTATTGATAAATGCTTAATACTGAATAATTACTTACATTATCAATTGTTCTGTTTGAGCTTTTCATTTGTGAAGACCTCTCAGATTGCGAGTGATCTGCTCTTAGGGAATTCAAGATTTCTATCGAGGCCTTAATGTAGGAGATAATAACTGATGGTTCTTGCTACCGCAACTTCTACTTTTCTCTCTCTAGCTATTACTATGAACAGTTTTCAATCTATAATTAATATTCATATCCATAATTAAATACAATTTTACTCTAATCTAAGTTATACATACAACAGTTACGATTAATGAAATTGCTAATTTACATCTTCATTAGGTCTAACTTTGACTGTAAGATACAAATCAATGAGTTCTTCAAGGATATCTTAATTTTAAAATGGGTCGAAAGCCACTTGATTTTTCACTCTCATAGTAGCAGATGCATTCATATTATTCATCATAATTCTTTTTAATATTCTTCTAATTTTAAATTTTAACAGTTAATTATTACTCAATAATACTTTCATTTATAAGACTATACTCTACTCAGGTCTATATATAATTGCACATTATATCATCATTCATAGATATTAATATAGTAAAAGTAAAATATTATTTAGAGAAAATATGTTCATGAAGTTTCAAATTTTCATTTTTCTGGTATTTTATCTTGGATTAACAAGGCTTTAAGACTCTTAACCTCTAATTAAAGATCTAAGCAAGATTGAGAGCACTTTCTAATAATTAAGAAATCTTACTAGAATTATTGTTTAACCTCCAGAGACCATCAAAATCTAACAAAGTCATTTTATGAAAACATTCAAATAATTAAATATTTTTACTAGTGAATACCCTTACAAGACTATTTTAGGGGACAAAACCTAACATATAACGTAGAATTGAAATGCAATAATCCTGATCACGATAAAAATCATTCTTTGCTAATGAAAGACTAAGATGTGTTTTAATTTTCATAATCAATGAAAGAACTTCATTTCATAGATTTTGAATAGTAAGCCGAAGAGCATTCGCTACCTTAAACTACATTGTTATATACTGACTCAAACCAAAACAAGTATAATTAATTGCTTTTAATTATTATATTGTAAATTTATTTAACTGTTATCCATCACAATTTAGTAATTTGTTTGTAAAATAAATTTCATAGATCTTTCAAGTAATGTTAAATTATGAATCAAAATTTATGTTATACTTGATCTTTGTAGATTTCGGAATGATATTAAACATCTATAACATTTCACTATACTATCTAGCTCCTGATCTCGATATTCAATTAACATAAAAGCATCTATAATCTTAAGTTTTTGATAGCACAATCAACAGAATTGTATTTCAGGATCTAAACGATAAAAATTAAGGTTTTGCTCCTGAAAAATAGTGCAATAATCTACTTTAGATTGATGAATATAAATTGATTGTAAACTGCATGGCTCAACCTGTAAAAAATTAGAAAGCAAAATCTATTCTAATAGATATTGATATAAGCAATTTACCCAAGGTGGGGATAAGCTATTTTAAGAATGACATTGAGTTTGAAATAATGAGAGATGGGTACTTAGAGCTCTTTGAGCTTATTGATTAAACATATTTTATCTTGTAAAGAGAGAACACTACAAATACATAAATCAATATAATGCGATACACACCTTCCAAAGAGTTTAGAGTAGATACCATTATAGATAAATTTGAACTTGAAGGACTAGAGAATACAAAACTGTAAATCTAGGATGTTAAGAGAATACATTTTATGGATGATCTTATAATTGCGAGTGACTATAACTTAGGCATTTTGCTTTGGTATATTAACTGTCATTAAAAAAACTCAGAGACTACATGTGTCTCATAATCATACTATAGACTAGCCACGTCTCAAGCAAATACCATAACTATATTAGATGCTTTAGATAATTTTGAAGAAAGAGTTATGTTTATACAAAGAATCTACCCTCCTTAAATCTTAGAGATGAGCTATCAACTTGGTGCAAAACCTTTCATTCAGAAAATCTACAAAATCCCTCAAGACTTAAATTAATACACCAGTATGAGCTTACTAGATGCTAACAAAGAATTTATCCTTACTTAGCTTGTATCAATTCAGTAATTCAAACCTTTAATTAGGGCTTACTAAAGACAATCTTCTTTCTATTAAATTTTACACTCGGAGTTCAAATACAGCTAATTCATAGATTCAGGTGTGTTTATTTAGTTTATCAATTAAAATGAAAATTTCTTTGTTCTCAAGACTTCTGATTTCTTTAAGATCTTTGTGTTGTAAAACATTGAATTTTCAATATTGGCTTAAAATTTAACTATTCTCCAAGAAAAATAGCTTTTGGATCATTAGATGTAGTTATACATCTCTGTGTAAAATTACACATATGGTAAAATACAAACAGTAGTCGATATACTCTTTATCAACAGGACTTTGTTTAAATCATTATCTAGGTTACTTATTTAACTTATTATTAAAATACATTAGTTTTAAATTTTTGACTAAAACCACAGCAATGCTTTTGTATTTAGGAACAAAATAAAATCAAACAAGCTAAGAGCCTCTACAACTCATATACAGCTGTGGAGATTTGAAAGCCAGTCACGATTTAGATTAATATTTTTCTGGGCCAGAGAATGATTATAGAATAAATTATCTGAAAAGCGATGAAGATTTTTTCATTGTAAATAACAGAATATCTGGAATTGAACCATAGCTATTGAACTACAAGTATTAGGATTGTTCTCTCAATTCTATGATAGCCTTGCAAGAGTTAAAATCAAAAACTTATTCGAGATACTTGAGCTGTGTGAGCTTTGATGGGAATGAAATAACAATCATTGATGTCTTCGGTGTATAGCAAATATTTTCATCCAATATTAAGTCTTCATTTAAGATCCCTAATGCTCGCATTTATAAATTCAAACATCATTCTATGTGTTTTAATGTTAGTATTAGTGAATTTTGTTAGCAATATAATAAAGTTCTCTTTATCTAACCTTTATTTACAATTTCTTGACTTTTTTAAGATAAATTTTTAAGGTTTATATTATAAAGTTATTTAATAATTTTAGCTCTCTGTCCTTATATAATTTTAATCTAAAGTTTAGAGAGTATCATAGATGAATATAATAACAAAATGATTGTCTTTAGCAAAACCACAGTTGATGAGCAGTAAGGCATAGTGTTGCATAGCTTCAATCTTTTCAATGTTATAATGTGGGAAGCCTCTGTAGATTTAGTTTTAAAATACCCGTAACAATTATAAAATTTTGAGATGAGAGCAAACGATCCTATTCAATTCAATGCAAAAAACTTAATTGGTGCTATAATTTCTAAGATTTACTTTAGAGATGACTCTAAGCACATGAAGCCTTACACAAAAATAGCCATTTTTAGTATTTAAGCAGAAAACGCTCTTGATTTTGCATCCCTTTTAGAAATTATAGAGATTGATTTGAATGAAGATACAAGGGTATTACAAACCAAATTTACAGATGACTTCGTTTGGGTGCTTTTGTCTGATCATTAATTCATTGTCTATGAAAAAATATAAGTTTAGACAGGCAAAACTACCTATATAGTTTAATATCAATTTATTATCCTTTCATTTATTTATAAGACTCAGTTTAGACTGAAACGCATTTTAGATATCAGTGAAAAAGTCGATCCATAAATGCAACAAATAATTAATTTCAAAATTTCAGATAGTAGAGTCATTGCTTTCTTTTAGAATAGAACTGTAGCTCTTTATGATTATGATTATTACACTCTCGATTTCGAAAGGAAAATGATTTTGCCTATGTACCTTGACAAATTTCCTGATTATAGTTATGAGTTTGTAGTTAATAATTTAACTAAGAAAGTAGCCTTTGATTCCTCAGGGGATATATTGTTTGTTCTGTATACTAGGTATTAACTCAAATAATTTGATGGTTATACGATCTTTGTCTATAATAAACTTAAGATGCTTATAAATTTTATAGAATTCTTATAATATGGTTTACTGAAAATAGGCGTCATAACACTCTTCTGTAAAGATATAATATACCAGGTAGATTTGTAGACAACGTAGATGTAAACATGGTGAGAATTTAAGTATTACTATTAGAAGATAATTTATTTCGAGTAACCATCACCTCAGAATAATCTGAGTTCTTTCATTTCAAGATACGTCATAAATCTCAACTTTTGGTAAACCCTAATCGTGTTGAAGTTTTAAACATGAGATGCTAGAAGGACAAAACTTCCAAACTGAAATTCTAGATTTACTCAACAGACAATCCTAAAGATATATTAGATATTACTATGAATGCAGAAAATAGAGGATTAAAAGTTTATAATGAGTTTGACAGAGACAACGTTACAATTTCTCTTGAGAAGAATTCTTTGCTAAAGATAGACAATCAAGAAAATGGAAAATACTAGTTGTTGAAAAATTTCCACGGCTTTAATATGGAGTACAACTAAACTTGCATCATATAGAGAGACTTAAATGACTCTAATCCACCAGTCAATACTATTTGTTAAGATGTTCAGCTTAACCAAAGAAACTAAGAATCAAACAAAACAATAGAGTTCTCTAGTAACGATAATCCAATTTTAGGATTCTTCATAATTGACGATGTTTTTATATTCTTTGATAAAAGTTACATTCGAGTATTTCTGCCTGAAACTTAGTAGTATGAATAAAGATCAGCTAACGACGTGTTTTAATATGCAAATGAAAATCCTCAAGACTATTACTTATTTAGTTTTTAGGATTTTAGAAAGGGAAGTACCTTATATTATCTAGGAACACTTGATGAAAAATTCCGTTTTAGTTTATCTAAAATATTGTTGCCTAGTTCATCAGACATTGATTTACATATCTTTAATAACTATATCAATTTTAATGATAGAATCTATCTTAAGCCAGTTAAAGATAGCCTTGAGTTACCAACTAAGCTAAACTTTCTTAAATTATATAAAACCAAAAATATTTTCTTAGATAAAATTAAACATCTTTTAACATCTCTTGAAATGTAGAGGAAATCAATTGACTTATTCTTAGGAATATTCGTTTATGACCCCTAAAATTAAAATACACTATCCACTATAGAACTCTATCATATCCATGTAAAGCAAGCTATTGACATAACTTTCGAAAAAATAAGTGTGAAAGATCTTACTCTAAACAGTCTCTACTTAGATAACTTTAAAATTAACGCTGTGAAGATTTTCAACAACTCCAATATGTTAATTGTAGGCATAGAAAGCTTTGGAGTGATGATTTTTAATCTAGATACATTTTAGATAGTTAGAGTTATCTCTGTCAAATAAACCATACCAAATGTTAAGGAATTTAAGATTAGCAGCATTGTATATTAGACAATGATAAACTTCAAGCTAATCATTCCGAAAATTGGAATTATCAGTTTGCTGTTTGAAGATAGTGAATATTAAAATCTTAATAAAATAAAACCAGAGTTCTTTGATAGTGATATTGATTTAAAGTCTCCTTAGACAGCTGCTGTAGGACCATCGGGTTTTGGTTATATAGAGGGGGTTATTTAGGATTCAGATAAAATCTCATAACTCAGATATTTCTGCTATTAAATTCAGGAGATATATTTATTTTTTTATATTTATTATGGGATGCCCAAGACCACACGAAGTCAATTGGAACTTACCCTCTCGCCAAGAATACGAACTGCAATTTTGTTCAAGAATTATCTTGGAAAACAGCAAAATTATACTTTAACATGGATGTAAACATAGACTTTCAATGCTAGACAGTTATTTGTGAATCAACACTTAAAATAATATGTTTCAACTTCCATCCTTCGCTTTTAATTAGCCCTAAAACTGCAAGCTATCTTTAAGAAGTATCTAACTAAACGATTATAATAACAGCTCATAATCAGTATTCAAATGAGACTATGTACCTTGATATTTTTATATTAAGGTAATCAAGGGCTGTAGCAACAGGTTATTATGCAGGAATTTTGGTCTTCATCGCATTATGCATGCTATGGGGTTTTAAATAGACAAAAGAAAAAATGCAGAAAGATATTAAGAAAAAAGAGAAGCGAAATTAATTTGATCCTTAAGAGAGGGATAAACTATAAAATATTTTGGACTTAAAATATAGATCTTAAAAATAATTTAAAGTTTAACAGGAGTTTCTTATCTAAGGTGTTTAAAAGAAAGTCAAGGCTAAATTTTGAGGTACCAAAGTTTGATATGAAAGGCTCTCACTTGTCATCCATTCAAGATTAAGATAGAGATTCAGAACATTATAAATATAGTGAAGTTTCATCTAAATAATCATTTAATCCTTCAGCATTTAAGGGTTATATATTAACCTAAATTTAAATCTTTTTCTGATTTCAAAAAATTAAGCCCCTAATTAGCAATTAATTGATTTGATTAATTATGATTTTAAATCTTTAATATTAACATTGACTTATTAAATTAAAGGAATTTGTTCGTTAATAATTTAACTTAATATTGTTGGAGGATCAACAATTCAAAAATCTAAAATTAAAAAATATAAAATTTTATTTACTAAACTATATTAAAAATTTTAAATATACCAAAATGAAATTTTAATTTTTGATTGACTAGTTGATTTATAATTTAATCATACTTTATTTTCCATTTAAAATGATAGAATAGAGGAGAATATTAAATAAGTTTAATTTTTTAATTTTTTATAAAAAAAACCATAGAAAAAAAGTAATTTAGTATAAAAAAAGATTGCAGTTTTTCAACTTTCATAATCTTATATTTGAGAAACAAATTTTTTTAAGATTGTTCATGATAATGTTCAATTTAGATAAATCAAAATTCCATTAATTTTTTTTCAATATCAATTCAATAATCTTAAGATTAAATGAATTAAAAAAATATAAATCCTAATTTTAAAGGAAATATTATGAAAATATTCAAGTATCACTAATAATTAATAATTTTGCATAGTAAATGTATTAAAGCAATATCGCATAAAATGGAAACGTCTCTTTTTATAAACTTCGCTAAATACCTCTAAAAATCAAAATTTCTTGCATCTCATTAAGTGTAAATATTTCAAAATTTAATGAGAACTTTTCCTATGAAATAAAATTCACCCCAAAAACCTCTATTAAATTAAGAATCAAGCAGAAGCAATAAAGTTTTTGTTTCACATAAGACTACTAGAAATTCAAATTCCCGATCTAAATCTAAAATCAGTTAAACTCATAGAGAAAATAGTCCTAACATTAAATCAAAATCTAGCAAGCACTTTAATTCTCAAATCAGTTTAAACTAAAACAACCAAAAAGTTCAAAGATCTAGTAAAAACAGCAAACCTTTGAATAAAAATGATGAAGAAGTTTAATAACAAATCGGCATTTAAATCATCAAGTCACTTTCTTAACTTATTAGATTAATGAGTGATGACGATATATACCTAATGAGTTAAAGAATTTACTTTAAGTTTATCAAGCAATAGAAAAAGAAACGAGAGCATGCTATTAAAAAGTGCCTTAAAATCAGGAAAAATATCTAAAAGGTTTATTTATAGAAAAGTTTTACGAAATGGAAGTTGTTGTTAAATTAAGAGAAGCAAACTTTTATAAGTGTCTAGCCAAGTATATGGAATTAATCAAATAAAAATCATTCAATCTTAATCAATCAAAGTTTGGCTATGAAAGCATACACAGATATCAAGGCCAATAAAAATGAAGAAATTTCTTTTTAAAAACCAAAACATTAATAAGTTATTGATCTGACATAGGTCAAGCCTAATTAGGGACATAATTAGGAATACTCTAGAAATCATGAATAAGCTTAAACTGAGAGATAATATTCAAAAATTTTGCATAGTTCAAGAGATCTTACTAATAACTCTCATAGAAATTATAAAAATCAAAATAAAGAGAATGTTAATATTCAAGATCTTACAGCTTATAAAATTGATGAATCTTTACACAATCAGGATTTTAATACTTAAAGAACTCATTAACAAGAAGGTTTGGACATAATTTAAGAATATAAAAAATATGACAAGGTTTTAAGTCCTGCTAAGAAGTCAAGATAGCACCTATTAGATTAGTAGAAATAATAAAACGATAATTATAAGATCGAGCTTGAAGTAATGAGGTAACAGAAATAAAATCAAAACACTTATTCACTAGACTTGACTTCACAGTAGAAATCCATTTAAAATAAAACATCAATCAATTAAACTCATTACAAGAGTATGGATACTCAACGCACATTTGATTATAATTCATAATAAAACGCATCAACTTCTAGATAAATTGAAAATAAAACTCCTCTTAGAACTTAAGTAACTTCACCGATGATGAGTTCTTAAACAAATATCTCCTCCCCTTTAATTGGTAAATTAAGTTCATAATCACCAGTAAGAATAAACTAGACTGCATATGATTAATTCTTTCAGAAAGAACAGTTGCTTGAAAGATAAAGATAGGACTTGATTAAGAATTTAAAGTACAAAATTCAAAAGAATGTAAGTATTGATAGCTCGGAGAGCAATGCTCCTATTAACATTCAGGATTAAGAGAATTAGAACATAAACAGTCGAAACATGGTGAATGAGTATACTTTTAAAAACTTACATTCAATGCCTGTGAGAAATTTCAACCAAATTTAAACGCTGTAAACCTTTGAGAAGTAGTAAAGTCTGGGAGGGCAAAGTTCAAGTAATGGGTTTAGGGTTGGGTCACCATCTTCTAAGGGTACTACATTAGGATAGAGAAGATATGATTTCTTACTACTTTCTTCACCGTCTGAGAAAACAAACAGCTTGTATAATACAAGTTTCAATTCCTCTCCAAAAGAAATTATTAAGAAGCAGTATTCAATTATTTTTATATAAGTATTTTACTATATTTATATTGGCAAAATCAAGATTAATCAATGCAGACTTAAGGTAGCAATCACACTCATAATTAGAAGAGAGAAGTTTTTGATTATTATTGATATTTATATTCAAGTAACTTTTACTATTCTTACCTGTATATTTATTTTGTATCCAATAAAATAACGATCAATTACTCTAAGACTAAATCCGAGAAAAATAAGTCTCGCCCTTTTAAGAAGAGAAATCCACTCACTAGCAAAATTCCTCAATTCTTTATGAAAAGGTACAGATCAAACCTATTATAAGAAATTCTACAATCAACAAGCTAAGGTCAATTGAAGAGACTGGAACATTCAGCAAAGAGCAATTATTTATCAGCAATTTCCTTGGTGATACTAATCAACTTCAATAATTATCAACAGAAAATAATGATAAAGAAGCCATATAAAATTTAGAGTTTAGCAGATCTTCCCAGTTGATTCTCTAATTACCATTATAAGAATAATTGAGAGATATCGACACAATTTAGGGATAAGAATAACAAAATCTGAATGAGTCAGTAAATAAATTTAACAAAAGTCCACTAAATAATGATATGGTCTAAAGTACAACA
This sequence comes from Oxytricha trifallax, assembly GCA_000711775.1. Lineage (NCBI taxonomy): Eukaryota > Ciliophora > Spirotrichea > Sporadotrichida > Oxytrichidae > Oxytricha > Oxytricha trifallax. The sequence continues at coordinate 27,683 of ARYC01004179.1, forward strand.
ACTCTATCTCCTTCTGCACAATCTTCAGAAAATTTCAGAGTCCAGTAACACTATGATATGATGCAAAGATCTCAATCATAGAGTCCTGTTGCTAGCACATGTAGTGGGTAAAAATATACGACAGTTATAAATAGGGATTCTTTTAAGCGAGCAAAATAATTTGTTGAGAATTCAGAAGAGAAACATGCCTACTTATCAAACAATGCTCGCTCTGGTTTTTCTCCTCAATCACATTTGATACTTTTTAAAGGTCAAAGTATGGGCAATATACTTAAAAATGGTTACATTCTTTCTTCACGAAGAAGTTCAAGCCAGACAACGAAGGGGAAGCACTCTAAATAAGCTTCCTAGTATTAATCATTATTCGATCGAGCAGCACTTGCTAATGAGTGCAATAGAAATCAGGCATAAAACATTAACAGTTTTCAATCTCAAACTTACTCTTAAACTGCAAATAATTTGACTGAAAAATTCTTAATGTAGCAGTAGCCATTAAGACCTCAGCTAAAGCAAAAAGACTATGCTGAAAAACTTCAAGATAAACTGAGTTTATGTTTAAAGAAAAATGCTATAAGAGTGAATAAAATTCAGGCACAGCCTCAATAATATACAACTTAAAACTAGAGTTGCTTAAATAAAGCTAGAAGTAAAAGTATTGATGTGACTAAATATGGTGGCAAAAGGCAAAAATTAATTAAATTTTACATTTAATCGAATTCTAAAGATTTTGCATAATTAGTTCTATATAAGGAAATTATATTCGCATTTTTTTTGAAATTAATCCAAGATCAACTTAAACATAACTCTCAAGAAAGCCAGAATTAAAATTAGTCGATGGCTGACAGATTGAGATAGATAATAATCCTTAATAAAAATTGCTAAGCCAAGCAATGATTATAAATATTTTTTACGTATAAAAATGTTCTAATATAAATCATAGAGATTGTTAATTACTTTGTGAAATTAATCTGAAACTATTTATAATTAATTTAAGTATTTTAATTTACTCTGAAATAAAATAAAATGTCGAATCATACCCCACTTAAATCCCACAACCAATCTTTGAATCAGAAAGATATGCAGACCCTCTCCGCTTTGAAGCTATCCAACAGTCCCGACCACAATCCTCAAAAACTCCAACAATTTCTCTAAAAGAGATAAACTAATGTAATATCCATATAATTTATATCCAAAATATGATACTCTACACTTTGATTTGATTTTAATATGAAATTAATCTTGATGTTTTTTTCTAGTATCTTCAATCGTCTTATGCTTAATTCTATTCGAATCCCTAGCAATCACCCTAGTTCAAGCCCTCTGAGTCATTTAAAAACATGAAAAATCATCATTAATTTCATATTATCAATAACTAGAAGCAAAGATATATGATGTCTGGGAGTCCTGATATAAATGCCAAGTTGCAATAGGTAAAGCATCTTAATTTCATATAAAATAGTAATTAATATTAAATTTAAAATTAATATGAATGTTGGACAAATAACATATTTAAGAGTAAAACGGAAGGGGCTTTTATAAAAATAATTTTCCTGAAAGCATTTAATGTTTAATAATTGAAAATATATTTAATATTTTGTATCTTAATTTTTGCTAATATATTTTCCGCATAATTAATTAAGCTTCTGTTGAATAAACCAGTTATCATCAGGTTCTATTTATTAATAATTTTTATTATTATAGAGACCAAGCACTTAAATGAGTGGAGTTGCTTAGGGAAGTGGTCTCAAAAGCTTGAGAACTCTCTCCAGGAATCAGAGCATGAGAGAAATTCCTCAGGACTAATAATAGCCAGTTACACAATAGCAAAATTAATAAATCTAAAGCCATTAGTAACAGCAGCAATTCTTAAATCATAATGCCTCTGCAGCTGACCTCAATCTTATATATTATCAATATTTTAGGTCATGAATAGTCAAACATGATAAAATTTACAGAAATAATGATAATATTAAATGTCTAGGGATAGCATTAACATAGAGTTCAGACAGCAGCTAGTAATTCACAATTCAAAAATCTTGAAGAATCTGTAGGCTTTTAGAAATATGTGAAAACTACCATCGATTAATATTTCGGTAAAAATACTGGTCAGTGTACATGCTGTGCTGATTCTTTATTATCTATTTTATTTCATAAAATTATCTTACAATTGAATTATAATCCCTGTCTTAAGTAATAAATTTTTATGATTTATATTTTTTTCTGCTGACAGCATTAAAGGTTAGCAAGATAAAGTACTATGCTACAGATATCCTCGATGTGTGAACACACTTTACAAAAAGGATTTCTTGAAGAAAGATTATGGAAAGCAATAGCAATTTAATCTCGATAAAGAGAAGAGAAATGTAAAGATTGACTTCAGCCCTCCATAGAGCAACTAAACCACTTTTTAGAATGATTATAAGCCATATTTAATGAGAGCAGCACCAAAGGGAGATGGCCCTTAATAATCACTTGACTTTAATTTTTACTATAATTAACTAAAACATTATTGTATGGCCCATAGCAGTATATCTCTAATCCATTATTTATTAACGCAACCACTAACTCAACTACATATGCGAATTGGGGTACAAAACCCTTCGAGAAAGTTGGTGAAATCAGGAAAATGCCCTTCGACTCCAAATTTATGGGGAAGTCGACATATTTCTCAGAATTCAATAAACCTGAGGGCAAGAAGCTCCCTCCTCAATTTGAGAGAGATTATGATGAAAAGTTCTATGAGGAGATGAAGAGGCGCAATCAAAAAGGTGAATTTGCAGGCTTACTTTCATCGCATATTTTGCTTTAAAACAATTTAAATTTAGATTAAATTGAATTTCTTTTTATTAATAAGATAGATTATGAGGATATAAATTTGGAAATAATCATAAATATAATCATAAATTTATAAGACTCTTCTTTATATAGAAAATATCATTATTTCTTGATCATTAAATAGTTTGAAGGTGATTAGTGTTTCTGGGGCAGTATTTGTTCTTCTAAACGAATTAAGCTTTGAATTCAGTCTGAGTAATAAGCGGCACATTTAAGTTTAATAAATTTTGAAATAGATAACTTCGTATTATAATTTAAAATAATAATTAAGGTTGATACTAACTATAAATTAATGTTTATTGATTAATAATTATGAATTACCTCTGCCATAGGTGGGTGTGGCTTTGATTTTGGCAAACTGTACTTATTGTTGAATGCCTCGTGACTAGTGGATTTGGCCAAGAAAGGCGATGAAAGTATTTAATTTAACATATTATATTGGTATATCTTATATAAAGATTAGAATAACTCCACACATTATAGCTCTATATTATTAGTAAATTATCGTTATTTTATTGTCTATCAAGTTATTCAAGCTAATTATATTACTGATTATTTTAATGCTAAATTAAATTTTAATTTGTTAGTTGGATATTCCCTTCTACATCTTTTAGAGGGGTCACGATGTTAATGCTTCTGAATTTCTGAGTGCTTTCCAAATTCTCCTTGCGCAGTGAGAATTATAAAAATAAAAAATATAAAAAATAACGAGAGAAGTAAACCGTCTCATTATGTTTTGAGTTTGAGAGCATTTAATGTTTAAGAGGTGAGACTACAGCTGAGAGTTAGCAATGAGAGGATTTTAAATTGCTAGTTTAATTCAAGTCAATTACATTTTGTGTATACTAATAAGAGATTGGTGAACAAACGTCAATTTTTAGCTTTTATTATTTTTACTAGTCAGGATAATAAGGAACACATATTATTAAAAACGAATATTGAGAAAATTGTAATTTAAAACTTATGAATGTTTTAAAAACACCTGATTGATTGACTCTTTGAAGGAAATTACCTTAACTTGACTAGTTGTTAAATTTGAAACTTTATTGTAAGTGATTCTCACTCTCATTTATTTACAAATCTTACAACCTAATGACTCTTACGATACCTGAGCTATTTATTGGCCGATTTTATTGATTTATACTTAGAGGAGGGAGTTGAGGGATTTCATAACTATCACACTGGGCTTCCTAATAAAATTCTTCGAAAAGTTTAAATTGCTCATGTTTCTTAACTTGAAAGGCTTCCCATTGTTAATTTAGGTTGTTTAAATATTTCTAATGTTATTAGTCGTTTTATAAATCATAATTATCGTCCTCAACCTTTAATTAATAAATTAATTAGATTAAGGTTTTAACAAAGTCAAATGATTGATTATAAAACCTGAAGCTATTACTGGCTATCAGTTGTTTTGATTAAATCTTCCTCAAAATAGTTGTCTACTTAAATTCCTTGATCTTTGCACTTCGACTGCTCTTGAAGTGCAACTTGATTTTGCTCCTCTTATATCTAAGTGAACTGTGTCTTTTAATGTTTTACTGAGTAAAATTATTTAAGCTGCTTCTGCTTCGCTTTGACTGATTCAAAACCCCAAAACCCCTTAGTGAGGTTTATAAGTGCTTTGATTTGTAGGGTATAGTTGGGGTCTTATTGGGGTTAGTAGAGAAAACACAGTTTTTATGCGAATTTAATGAATATTTAATGAGTATTAGAGTACTTAATTCAAACAAATTTAATCTGCTTGTCTTTGTTGTATCTTATGAATCTTGCTCTCTATAGTGGCTCAAGTATGTCATCTAAGGATTATCTAGGATATGAAGGAGCTCTCACGATTATCATCTCTACTATGCTTTTTATTTCTTCGCAGACATCTTCTTACTTTATATGCTTCTAAGCTTAGCTAATTGATTGTTTTTCATGCTTTGTACCAAAGTAAGACATACATTCCATGTCACTTTCTAAAATTATTGCTGCTACTGCCCAAACATCCCATTAAACAGAACCATTAGTCCACTTCTCTCTTATTGGGAAGTAACCTGGAGTACCAAGTACCTGTGCTAAAGTGACAATCTCCTATCTTCAAGCTCTATTGAAATCGATAACCACTACTTCTAAAGGGCAGAGATTTAGCATAACGTTTTCAGGCTTCAAATCTCTATGAACATATCCAAGTTCATGCAACTGCTTAACACCCTGAATCATATCTGAGAGTATATCGTTTAAATCATCAGGGTATCTATTGTGATATAGGTAGTCTCTCAGAGTCAATTCAAATTTCTTTAGTCTTAATGCGATGAAACCATAACTTAAAATAACACCATTTAGCTTAAGCAAATTCTTGCAGTCTTTTCTTTAGGCCTCTCTAAGTACCATGTATTCATTAGCAAACTCGTTCTAATACTGTCGGTTCTTAATAAGATAACTGAATGGATACACCTTGTATGCATACTCATCAACTACTATGAGCTTTGCTTTTGCAGGCACGTTTATATTCAAGTAGTTTTCAATACAAGTGCTGAGAACAACTGCATTTAATGCAGGTATATTCATAGCCTTCGCTTAGAAGCATGCTAAAATTGTATTACCAGCTGGCTGGTTCATCGATTCATATCGCTTCTGTCTCTTGAGTCTCTCTTGCTGCTCTCTTTATGACTCAAGAGTATTAGATTTTCTTTTAGCTGGCACTAGTTTTTTATTCTCTTAATCTTCAATCAAGAACTCCTTGAGGTGATGCTTTTGCATATGCCTTTTAACTTTAGCTGAGTGAGTATATGATTTCATGCATGTCGTACACTAATACCTACCATCAACCTTTTCATGCTAGAAATAGATCTTGGCTTTGCCAGAGTGTACCTCTTTAAGGTGTCTCTTCAAGCTTTGTTCATTTGAGAAATGATTCTAGCAGTCTTCACATTAATATGTTTTTATCTTTTCGATTGGTTGCTGTTCTTTTAGCTCCTCAACATAATCAATTTAAGTTTAAACCCCTATCTCTGCACTCTTCCTCTGGTTTAATACTTCTATGATAAAAACCTCTGCTTCAAATTCAAGAGCTCCTAGCTCTACCTCCCTCTCAACATAAATGATTTCAGGCTTTTTAGTGCAGCCAAAGTTGAGCATTAATTGACCTGCTCCTAAAAGTGCCGCTCTACGATTTAAGTTGACCGCCATGTTTAAATTCAAATTTAAATTTCTATTATAAAGCTCTTAAAACCTCTATAGCTATATCTGGAATATATAGGAGTTGCAACAGCATTAATGATGGTTTGATCTAAGCTCTAAGACTTCATATTTATACTCAGTTTATAAGTATAATTTTCGTAATTTACTCTTAATAATTTTGATTTTGGTAACAACTCAGATAAAGTTCAGGTTGGTACTGGTACCAATTAAGTTTTGAACCAGATTGGAACTTTTCCATTAAAACCTCACTGGATTAAATCTAGGTACAAATTAAGTTTTGGTACTATTAAATTGGTACCAATTAAACTTAAACGATTTTAGTACCGGTACTAATTAAATTTAAACAAATTTAGTACTAATTTAATGGAACTAAATTGATAAAAATGGAGCTCCATCTCTGAAGTTTGTTAACAGCTTCTGCGAACTTTCTCCACGTATCTTTGCAGGGTTGACCTCCTATAAGATGCCCATATTTAATAGTAAGATTTTAAACAAAAGGATCCAGAAGTCTATAAGTTATAATTTGAAATTCATTAATAGGGAGAGGAACAAAGATGGAATCACTCAATGATCAAATGAAAAGAGTCGAGGCTCAAGAAATGATATCAAGATTCAGAAGTAAGGAAGATCTCTATCGATATCTAACTTTACATGGTAAGATAACTTGACGACTATTAACATCTTAAACAGTTGGATTATTCCTTCCAACGATGGAAGGTACAAAAATCTCATTCTTAAAAGCTATACTCTGCGATGAGAAGAAAGCCTTTAAAAACAGTGAAATTAAGTTGATAGAAATACCAAACTACCCTGAGATTTCAGTCACTAATCTTTATGAGGATGCCATGTAAGATGAGGAAGTGGTAGTTTACCTTCCTACCAAGAAACAACTCTCTAATAAACTACCAGAGAGGAACTTTTTCTTTGGTGTTCTTGGTACAATAGAAGAGGAGTATCTCAGAGAAATAATTGAAGAAGCACATAAGAAACGATATTCTATCTCTCATGATGACTAGAAAAAGCAAGGCATTCTAATAAGCTCAGCTTGGCTAGAGGAACTTAAGAAGCATCCTTATCTTTCAAGTAAGCTTTGACATATAACTTTGTAGGAAAAAACGGCACTGGTATATATCTTATGAAAGAGCATGCAAAGGTTCACAGAGAAAGAAAGTTGTAGACAATTTATGAGGTGAGCAAGAGGCTTTATAAAGATGTCTAAAAACCAGATGAAATGAACATAGATGCAGGAGCTGGCA
>ARYC01004180.1:0-35581 GCA_000711775.1 Oxytricha trifallax
GGACGTGGTAGATTACCTTCCTACCAAGAAACAACTCTCTAATAAACTACCAGAGAGGAACTTTTTCTTGGTGTTCTTGGTACAATAAAAGAGGAGTATCTCAGAGAAATAATTGAAGAAGCACATGAGAAACGATATTCTATCTCTCCTGAAGATTAGAAAAAGCAAGGCATTCTAATAAGCTCAGCTTGGCTAGAGGAACTTAAGAAGCATCCTTATCTTTCAAGTAGCTTTGACATATAACTTTGAGGAAAATCTGGCACTGGCATATATCTTATGAAAGAGCATGCAAAGGTTCACAGAGAAAGAAAATCGCAGACAATTTATGAGGTGAGCAAGAGCCTTTATAAAGATGTCTAAAAACCAGATGAAATGAACATAGATGCAGGAGCTGGCACTAAGAAGAAATATGGGCCCAAGAAAGCCATAAGAAGAGGAGAAGAAAGAGAAGCCAAACCCCTTTATGGGTTAGTTTAATATGTGAACTTATTCATTCATTTAAATCTAAAACTTATTTATAAACATTCATTCTTCCCTCTCTCGCACAGACTGTTGTCTTATCTACGCTCACTCTCTTACAGCTGCTTTGAATCAAGTCTACTGTATCGATGGGCAAGTCATGCATAAGATGATACAGCAGCAGCTTCTTGTAGTGAGTCTTGATTTAACTCCAGTAGAATTAAATTCCATTAAATTAAGGGCTATAAGGAACGTTGTATACAGGAGTTATGTTTAGCTCTTCATAAGCTTTCTTAGACTCGTTAGTCTTATGAACTGAGAGGTTATCAACAAACAGGATGATCTCTTGGTTACTATACTTATCTCTGAGCTTATGTAGGAACTTCTATATACTACTCTCGCTTAATAGAGCGAGGGTGAATAACATAACTCTCTAAGCCTGAATCTTCACTTATACCAGCTAAAATTGTATGGGTGACTACCTTCACTTTTTAATCATAGACTTCTATATTATCATACTTCTTATACCAAGACTTATTAATAAAGGTGTTGAATGTAAACACTGCTTCATCAGCGTGTATGAACTTGATGTTATTAGTAATAGCTCTCTGCATTCAATCATATATATAGTTTAAATTATTACTATAAAATGGCACTGTAAAATCAATCACTCTCTTCACTCTGTTGACAGTCTTGAAAGTAATACCATTTCTTCTATAAATGTTGGCTATAGTCTAAGGAGAGATGCGCATATCAGGAAACTTGCGATGAAACATTACAGCTCGCTAGTCTAGAGGAAAGTGTGCCCAATACTTTAAAGTCTTAGAGTCACAGAGGTAGTCAATATGGTGCTGTGAGAACTTTTATTTTCTAGCAGGATGCTTTCAAGTACCAGAATTAAAATGCTAAACAGCTAACATGCTGTGATACCTAACAGTAGAGGCACTCTTGTGTAAGATTTTTGCTATAGCTGCATAATTCAATACTGGTTTGACTTAATCTATATTAATACTCGTACCATACCTAAGCTTAAGCAGTAAATCTAAATATTTCTCATCATAAATAGACCCTAAATTTCGCTAATTTCTATTTCTCATTTTGCAAATTGGCCTAATTTCTCTACTAACCCCAATAAGACCCCAACTATACCCTACAAATCAAAGCACTTATAAACCTCACTAAGGGGTTTTGGGGTTTTGAATACATCAATAAAACTCTAGATAAATACAAAACTAGAACCTCAGTTAAATGCAATGAATTAATACACATATCATAATAAAAGATCTTTGAGGAAAGGTTAAAACAAGAAACGAAACTTATAGAAAAAATAAGTAGAACTAACATAGAAAAAATAATAACTAAACTTTAAAACCCAATTAAAGAGTCTAAAGTCAAAGCCATATAATTCGTTGAATACTAAATGCAGGATATTTCTATGAACCTTTTGAGTAAAAAAAAAGATTATTAATTGATCTTTAGACTAATTCTAAATGGGTATTGTTTTCAATAGATATAATAGAGGACATAACTTATTACTGATTTATTTAAAAATTATCCCAATAACAAAGAGCTTGTACCAGATAATTTTTGTCATAAATTCCTTAAATAAAATCAAAATGCCCCTTTAACACATAAAAGATTGGATCGATAAAAGGGCCTAGCCACCACCAGATAAACACCTAACTAAAATAGATGAGACTTATTACCAATCATTTATGGAGTACTATAGATTATTAGACTTAAGGACTAGATGAGATAAAATACAGCACTACTAATACAAGAAATAGACTAAGAATACAATTTATTGACATTCCATCGGCTCTCTCTTCACAATTAACGAAATTGAAAGAAGGAGACGTTTTTTATATAAAACCCCAAGAGAATTTTTTTAAAGAATAAGGGATTTTTAAATATTCATTAACATATTATCATTAGTTTTATAATTAAAAAATGGGTTTTAGTTTCAAGTTTTATCGTTGATGAACAACAATCTTTTAAATGGATTTTTTCATTTTAATTTGATCTTTCATGAGCTTGATTCAATTCAAGTCATTAATATACATGATATTTAATAAAAAAATAAATTTCTTCTCAAATTTTAATATGCCATCATTTCATTCATTGTTGTTGAATTTTTGTCTTTCATCTTAAGGTTTTTCCTAATAACACTTTAAGAGTTCTCTATTGTTTTTCTTAATACTTCTTCATTATTTCTTGAATTTTTCTTAGAGTAAATCTCTATTACATTGATGTAAATTTAAATCAGGGAATTTAAATTCTAATAAAACCTATTTAAAATAAAAATAAAACTTTAAAGATATATATTAAAAAACAGAGATCTTAGTTGGTAATACTCATAGATGTTTATAATTGATTGGAGATTCGATTCACTAAATGAAAAGTTTTTTTAATTGATCTAATTATGTTCCTATTGTAGAAATACATTTGAAGTTGGAAAAATAATTATAATTAAATTAAATTCTAAATTTATTTCGTGGCAGTTAAAGTTGGCCAATTTAAACGATCTTGGGCTCATTCGATAGAGAATTCAAATTAGCTGGACTTTACTATTGGCGGTTCTATTTTATAGCATCACTGGAGAGAGAAAACTTCATTTTAATGTGAGGGTATAATTTAATGAATTTAAATGAGTTTAATTAAAGAAGAGTTATATCGCTCCATGGATGCGATAAAATAGTACCGCCAATAGCAAAGTCCAGCTAATTTGAATTCTCTATCGAATGAGCCCAAGATCGTTTAAATTGGCCAACTTTAACTGCCACGAAATGAATTTGAATTTAATTTAATTATAATTTTTTTCCAAATTCAAATGTATTTCTACAATATTAAGCTGTATTTAATTTACCAATCCACCCTATACTTTTGTTATTTCTCTTTTAACTGAATATAAAATCTATATGGGCTTGACCCTCAGAGTCCTTAATATTTATTATTATTATTACTACCTTAATTTATTATTGGCTATCTTGCTTTGTTTTATCTTAAAAAACTTTGATGAAACCTTGTAAAAAGATAAAAATGAAGTATTCGAAGTCTTTTTAAAAATCATATCTCTATTTCTTCTACATGGAATGAGTTCAAATTTGAGAGTCTATTAATTCAAATTAATGCTAAGTGTTTAACATTTAATTATATTCCAATTTATTAAAAAGATACTGATGAGCACGAAATAAGCATTTGAAATAAAACGAAGAAATAGCAATATCATTACATAAAAAAAAAACTAAGAATCAAAGAAGGCATAAAAGTAGGAGTTAGTGAATAAAGTAAAAATAATGGTGAAGTCTATAGCAGCAACCCCTAACTCAATTTCAATTATCAATGAAAAATGATCTTAATAACACTCTTGCCTTCAACATCACTAATCAATAGTAAGATAAAAATAACATCAAAGATACTAAAATAAACTAACAGTTGTAAGAAGTGAGTGTTATTAGGGATGAAAGAATTAGTAATAATGTTAATAACAATGAGTATAGTAATACTAGATTGGATGGTGTCACAGAGAGATCACAAGAAAAATCCAAAGATTATCGTAAAGCTGAAGTGAGTAAAAATAGGTCAAGGACATTTATAAATAATAACAAGGGCTCAAATTTCGAATTAGTTACTAATCAGACGTTTATTTAATAATTTGCTTAGTATATAATTGTTTTAGAATGCTATTTTCTTTAATTAAATTGAAATTAGTTTATTAAAACGGAGATGCCACTGAGAAACCAGTTTAGTAATGTCAAGAAGATAATACTATTAGTGAATTCCAAAAAAAGCTAAAAGCTTTAATAAGGATTATAGTTTTATTGTTTTTTATTCTCCTTCCTTCAAAATAATTTCAGTTTCTATATTATATATTATTTAATTTTATATAATTGGATCAGACCAGCAACTTAATCTTTTAGAGGGTGCTTCTAAAGCTTCAGTAATGTCAGCAATGAAAAATTCAATTAAAAAGCAATTTATCACCAAGGCAAACAGCGTTATTAATAATATTAGAGGCAGAAGTTTGTTCATATTTAGCTAGGATTCTAAGTCAGAAGGTTCTTGAAAGTACTGCCAAGTCATCCTTATTTGGAGAATTTTATCTATCATCTAATTGGTCTTCCTATTTTATTCAATTGTTAGATAGGAAAATATTTTGAAAGGGTTTTTACAGCATATATACATATATGAATCAAATTAAATATTTAAAAGTCTCAACTCGTTTATTCTTGCAATGGATGAGCCACAACTTAGTGATGATTTTCAACTAAATACAATTTCATATTAGTAACTATTATCTCCTCTATCTTCATTGTGGAAGCTGTTTCTAAAATCATAGTTTTGGGTTTTACAATGGGCAAAGATTCCTCAAAATATTTAATTTGAGAAGAATTTCAATTTACTTCAAATGATATAAGCTTTTTAATTTGCATCATGCCAGCTTGAAAGATCCGTGTAACATTTTAGATTTCGTGATAGTATCATTCTCTGTTTTCAATTGGATCACAGACTCTTTCAGTAATGTGAGTGTTAGTTTTCTTCGTAGTTTCACAGCACTAAGAGCTTTAAGGCCTCTGAGAACGATCTCTAAAAATTAAGTCATGAAAATCGTGGTTAACTCACTTTTAACATCAATTAAATATATTATATAATGGTTATTGTATTTTCAATATATATATTTTTTATATATCAATTCCTAATCTATTAAATGTTATGCTGATATCTCTGCAGTTTTACTTGGTCTTTGGCATATTAGGAGTGAAGCTATTTAAGAGAGCTTCTGGGATTTTGCAATGGTACATCTATTAGCTGTAAGTATATATAGTTAATATGTATTAAATTCAAATATATTTACTGATGATTATCTTTAGTGTATAAATAGTTTTAATTATATAGGGATCTATTAAGATGATAATTAGCATTGGGTTGGCAGAGTATGGAAGTTCCATTCAACAACTTTGATAATATTTTCTACTCTATGTGCACATTCATAACGATTTACAATAAATGTATACATTTTATGCTATTTTAAATTAATTTGGAATTTATTACTAAAATTATTATAATAAATTTCCTATCTACTTTATCTAAATCTCCCATTATTAAAATTAAAGAAATTAATATAATTAATTGCACGAATATATATCGCTTCTGTCATATTTTTCTGATTTAATCCTTTTGTAGATAAATCATGGAATAACAATATATCCAAGCTTAATATTAATTTAACTTATTTTTACAGAGTATATTCTAAAACTTAATTTAATATTAGAAAAATTATTTTAATAATCTTTGAAAAATTAAGTTAAAATTAATCAAAATATATATTCTTTGAGATAGCTTTTTTAGAAAATTGGATAGCCATACTTTTTGCTACTATAGAAAGTCATGACATTGATTATGGTCTAAAGCTAGACAACAGGCCTTATGTTTTGTAAATGTTTAATATAAAATGTTTCATTTCTTAGAGACTATATTTTATAAATATCTAGTATTTGCCATACGAAATACTTATATCTTGATAATGTTGCTCTACTATCCATAGTGTTTAATCATAACAACTTTCTTTGTTATGAACCTCTTCATCTCAGTCATCTCTAATAAACAATGACGAAATTAAGAAGAAGGAGGACTCGCATTATTGTAGGAATACATTTGAAATTGGGAAAATATAATTAATTAAATAAATATTAAATCAAAATCGTGGCAGTTAAAGTTGGCCAATTTAAACGATCTTGGGCTCATTCGATAGGGAATTTAAAATTAGCTAGACTTTACTATTGGCGGTACTAATTTATCGCATCTCTGGAGCGAGATAACTTGACTTTAATGTAAGGGTATAATTTAATGAATTTAGATGTGTTTAATTAAAGTCAAATTATCTCGCTCCCTCACCTTGATAAAATAATACCGCCAATAGTAAAGTCCAGCTAATTTTTAATTCTCTATCGAATGAGCCCAAGATCGTTTAAAGTGGCCAATTTTAACTGCCAAGATTTTGATTTATTATTAATTTAATTAATTATATTTTCCCAATTTCAAATGTATTCCTACAATAGTTCTCGAAGGAGCAGTAAGAGTGGGTGAAGATGCAGAGAATCATGGTTCATGTAAATTAAAAAATTAAGCCTGTTTGGTCAGAATAAAATAAATGAGAAAAAAGATTTTCTTTATTATTGTGTGTTTTAATTTATGAGATATATTTATTCCTTATGAAAACAGAGCTAAGTAAAAGTTAGATTTAAACATTCAATCTGTAAGGGTAGGCGTAATTATTAATAAAACATGATGATGAGCAAGTAATTTTTATTCTTTGTAAGTTTCGTAACAATAATCAAAACTCTATTTCTCTGTATGAACTACTATTATGCCGATCCATATTACTCTAATGCTCTTCAAACAGAAAACATCATTAAATGTATAAGCAGTTGTTATTCTATAAATTATGTGTAATTATTATCAAATATCAATTGTGTCTAATTTGCGGTTGACTCTCTGATGAAGATGATTGTTAATGGAGTTAGATTCTATTTCCATGAAACTTGGAATAAAAATTATTATAAAATGTGACAGATTGTCCAGACTGAGAAATTATTAAATAATTATTATAGGTGATATATATTTAATGGAATAAATTCAATTTTGTGATTGTTATTCTGTTTTTAATAGCACTTAATAAATTGCTTTTTCCTTTATAGTTAATGCCCTTCGTATTATTAGAGTGGCTAGATTTCTAAGAATGATCAAGGCTAGAAAAGACCTTAGATATTTGCTTAAAACACTTTAGCTTTCTATGAGTAATATAGATTGTAAATTTGTTTAATATAATGTTTATCTAAGTCTGATCAAATTGTATGTTACTCGTAATAGAAATTTAATACATGCACCTAATAATTTAAGTTTATAAAGCAAATGTAGGGAAGTTATTATTCTTATATTTTTCAAACTCTCAATTGCTAAAATGGACCTCTTGGGGAGTATGTCAAATATTACAAGGAATAAAAACTTTCAATATTTTTACATAACATTAAATTTGCCGTTCCATGCTTCAAATGACGAGAACTGGAATGGTATTTTGCAGGAATGCTATGATTAAATAGGATTAATTTACATGATATATTGGATTTAAGATACCAAATCTCTTGCAGTAGATTTATGAGTTTTTAATTAATTGGACTGAAGTCTCTATATCTATAAATTTCATTTTGTAGATAGATTTAATTGTAGTTATTATATTTATTTTTTAAAAAAAATATAATAATATTGTTAAAGTATAATTGAATTGGGGAAATTGCAAAAATAAAAAGTAAATTCAAATATAACTGCTACTAATTAGAGATGGTCTTAATTCTAAAAAATTGATTTAGTACACATTTAACTTTAACTTTAATTATAATAATTAATTATGGCCAAATTGTAAATTGAACAGTTTGAAAATAATTTTTTTTTAAATGATTGTACAGAATGGAAGCTATTAGTACTATTGTAGGAATGCATTTGATTTGGGAAAATAAATAATAAGTTAATATTAATATGTTAAATTCGTGGCAGTTAACTTTCTGGAAAACTAGACAATATGGTACTTGTTTGATACAGAATTCAAAATTAGCCGGACTTTACTATTGGAGGTATCCCTCTATCGCATCCCTGAAGCGAGATAACTTGACTTTAATTTTTGATGATTTGTTTAATTGATTTTGTTTCCAAAATTAAAGTCGCGTTATCTCGCTTCAGGGATGCGAGAGAGGGGTACCGCCAATTGTAAAGTCTAGCTAATATAAAATTCTCTATCAAACAAGTACCATTGTCTAGTTTTCGAGAAAGTTAACTGCCACGAATTTAAATTATTATTATTAATTTAGTATTTATTTTCCCAAATCAAACGTATTCCTACAATAGTATAAATACTACTAATATTTAAGAATTTAATAAAATGAGTGTTGAAATGAGAGAAAAGACACCCCCCATAAATTAACTGGTTTATGAAAATCTTAAATAACTTTCACTTTGATGGAGAAATAATACCAGTAGGCAGCTGAAAAACCAATGAGCTTCACATCTTTGTGCTTGAGATCAATACTGATGAAGAAAGTGAGATTTACTTTAAAGTTGTAGAGGCAGTATCAAATGTTAAAACAAGATTTAGCTATGCACTCATCATCCAGTCTACTATAGATGATAAGATTAGAAAGTACATTACAATTCATCTGAAACAAGATGGAGTTGGACTACCAAGAATTACTTTAGTAAACCTGATTATTAAGGGTATAAGGCGTTAGCCACACTACAGATAAAAAACACGGTGATGGTAAAATTAAAATCAGAAAACTTTACACAAATAACTCCAAACTTAAGCTTCAGTGTGGGGATGCAGAACATTTCTTGGTATTCATTGATTTCATAAAAGTATAGGCTAGAATTTCAGAGAGTAGTCATCTGCAAGAAACTCTTCATAATCACAAGATATGGTGACTAGTACTTTTATGCAGCTATTTAGAACTCAGCAAATAAATTCAGTTACTGGAATATTCGAGCAATATCAAGATGACTCTGAAATGTGCGATAAAATTGTTCAAAATTATAAAACCATATCCACTTACTAAGCCTTAGAATAAAAGATAGTTTCTATACCAGCTCTAAAGTAGACCAAGCTTGAATCCTAATTGGCTTTCTACAGCTATCTGATACTTTTCCACACATATTTAAAAGTTAGATGAGAAGTTCTTGCAAGACATGATGTACAGTGATGTAGTAGACAAGCATTACAAGGTAATCTTTAGAAAATCCTAAGATAAAGTGAATGTTGTATGGCTCTATGGGGAGCCCAATAGAGGCAAGCCAACGATTACAAAATATCTGAGAGAGAGATATTGATCACAGAAGACTTTAGAATACTAAATCGCACAATTTTCATAGATTCAAGCAATTCACAATCAGAGCCCTAGCTGGTTATTATGGATGAAATCAAGAGAGACATATTCACGACATTGAAAAGATAGACGACTTAAAATATTCTTTGAAGGTGAGGGGTATCCAGTAAACTTAAAATACAAAAGCCCAGTGGCGAGGTTTGAAAAGTGCCAAGTGATCGCGATATCAAATCAGCTTTCGTTTGATTAAATGAATGATCTCGATCAAAAGTCATTTGAGACAAGAATGCTCAAGACAGAATTCACAAGCAAAATGAAGAGAAAATGAGAAGTTCCCTTTCAGCGAGGTCGAGCTGGCGTTTTATTTTCGGTAGCGATTGATGGAAGGTGTGGACTAAGACTTGATGGTGGAGGACCAGACTATGGCAGACGATACCAATGTGGAGGAGTATGACAAGAAAATCAAGAAGAAGGCATAATGTTTAAACGTACTCAGCCATTAAAAGGCTTATGAAGTTGCTAATATTTTTAATATTATTAGTATTCATACAATAGTACTAATAGCTTCCATTCTGTACAATCATTTAAAAAAAACTTTATTTTCAAATTGTTCAATTTACAATCATAATTAATTATTATAATTAAAGTTAAAGTTAAATGTGTACTAAATCAAAATAGGATTAAGACCATCTCTAATAGTAGCAGTTATATTTGAATTTACTTTTTATTTTTGCGATTTCCTCAATTAAATTATACTTTAACAATTTTATTATAATAATAATAATAATAAATCAGATGGGGTCTCTGGGACCCCTGATCAAAGGTTAAGGATTTACATTCTTTTAATAATAATTAATCATCTTCTTTTTCTTCCCATGTTGTTTCTTCTTTTGTAGTTGTTTCTCTTTCCTCTTCTTTCTGGAGAGATAGATCAAATTCTTTTCTGTGAGCCACCTGTTTTTTGGGGCTATTAGGACGAATTCTTCTTCTTCGAATTTCTTTCCCATCCTTACTCTGGAGAGGATATTATCTGAAATATAAGACTAGAGTGTAGTTTTACACTAATTGTTTAAATTTATAAAATAGAAATTGTGTGAAGTCGGATTTGAGGAAATTTGTTTGACTTAACCCTAGCATATATGTTAGTTTTAGCTTATTGTAGATTCTGTATTGATCCAACCATACTTGGAATGGGACATTACATGCTTGTTAATTTTTTTGAATGATTACACTGTATTGTCTCTTGATATTGTGGATATGAAGTTTATTCCTTTGGTCTTGGGTGAAGGCTTGTAGTTAGTTGAAAGCTATTTTTTCAGTTTTTAGAGCTTTTTTATATTTAGTATGTTTTTTGTGTGGAATTCTTTGAAAAGGTTTACAACAGATTGTAATTCCTCGTATAAGCTTGAGTAGTCCAGTCTAATGTTGAGTTCTAGGATTGCCTCTTCCTTTAAATATCTCTCATTCGATTTTTGGAAGGATAGTCTTTGACTCAACAAAGTAGTTTATGCGGGTTATGCTATTCGGGTTTGGGCTTAATAAGTATTAATTATAATAACTTTTGGACCACTTATTAATTTATTTAGTTATTTAAAATATTTTACTATAAAATAGAAAGTGCGTCATTTAAGTTTAAGTGCATCATCGGATTTTTTAAGACTTTTTTGTCAAGATTCCCAAAATTCCTATATAGTACGTATTTTAAGGAGTCACTTCAGAGGATAAGATGGATTCTTCCTCTTGGGATGAGTTATGTCAAAAGGTCTGGTCACTCATTTTGGAGTCTGTTTTCCTATTCATTGAGTCTGCTTCGAAAGAGCCAGAAGCGTCTAGGAAATTCTGATGTCTAATTTTTTAGACTGGTGTGGAGCTACCAGAAGACGGCTTGTCACAACTAGCGTAATCTCGGAGTTATGATCTGAGGACTTTGTAGTATATTTTACTTTCGCAATATGAAGTGTTAATTAAGTCTGTTTCCTTTTCTTCCTCTTGTTCTGGCTAGGGTGGTTGGAGATTATTTAAATGATTGGAGCTTTAGAGGTGTCTCTCTTTCTCACTTAATTTGTCTAAAGTGATTAGGGACTTTCTGTGGAACTTATTGGTTCTCTTTTATAGTTGGATATTGAATTTTAGAAATTCAATCCATTACCAGTTACCCTATCTAGTATAGTATTCGAGTTCCACAGAGTTCCTTCTCCAGATAGTGTTGTAGAGAGGATGTTAAGATGTTCTGGTTGATTTTAAAGATTTATTTTGCTATGGAAATAATCCTTTCAACTGTGTTGAGTCCCAAAAGTCATCTTAGATGTAATGATAAAGGAGTTCTGTAAGATTTTAGATTTCTGACCCATAATTAGTTGGGTGATGCTTATCTTGTCTTCTAACTTTAGACTACTTTTAATGAAAAAATTATTAAAACATTAACTTTTATGTAATCTTAAATTATTTACTTGTTTTTTATTATTTATAAATAATGTAAATATATTAAATTTTTTTTTTATCTTAATGCAGTTTTGTTGTATTAGACGGCCTCCTAATTAAGCATAAATATACTAAGGAGAAAATGATTAATTTATTAAATTTAATTTAAGGAACTCTTTTTAACCTTAGAATAGAAGATATATTAAGTAATTATAAACTTACTAAATTAGGAGTAAATAAATTTCTTTTTATATTAAAATTTTTACTTTATATACATCTATCTAAGCGATTGAATTTATTTCAAAAGTGTAAACTTAAGTTGACTACTATAAGATGCCCCTATTTTATGGCAGAATAAATTAGTATTGTGATAAAAAACAATGTTTTAATATTAAACCATTTGTTAATTATTAGCAGCTAAATTTACAAAAATAAGCTCAATAAATTTCTTAATATATCTTCATTTATATATTTTATATTTAATTTAACTTAATTTTCTTACTTGTGCTGTTAAGAACTCTCTATTCCAACAAATTAGTAGCATATTATTTGAGGGGTCTAAAATCTAACAAAAAACACTTTTGAATTAAAATTACAAAAATATTTTTGTATGAAATAGTTTTTAAATGATGTAAATTTTTAACTTTCTAGGAAAAATAAATTAAAGATCTTTGATGAAAAATGAGAGAAGCAACGATACAAAGATTTAAAATTATATTATTTAAATATAAATCCTTTTTACTAATCACATGCTTGAAAGTCATTAAGAATTCTTGCATCTTCTACTAAGAGCCAGTCTATTACATAGATCCAGAAGTCATAAATCAGGTAGCAAAAGATCCTTAGAGATTTAGTTTAATTCTAAAAGGAATTAAAACATTGCTCTTTATTCTTCATTTTAGAGCAATCTCTCTATAAACCATGAAACAGAAAATTCTTGCTGGCACCCTAGAAATCCTTTACTAAAGGCTTAATCCATAAGGAATTCTAGTTATGACTTCAGTATCAGCCAAGGTTGAATATGCTCAAGTGTGGAAACTGAAGACAGAGGATAATGTTTAAGGACATTAAAGCATGCTAGTTTATAAACATAAAAACATATCAAAAGAAGAAAAAAAGATGAACATCAATCATCCTTCTTATTTCAAAACCATATAGAAAATGATTTTTCTTAACTCAAAGAAACTCTTATCCACAATATAATATTTTTCATTTCATTTGAAGCACATATAAATTTACTTGTGAGTTTTTGGGATTTTAATTGCTTTCTAGCTTGTTACTCACTATATTTTCCTGAATGTATTCATTGCAGTTATCTATGAAAATTTCAATGACGCAAGACTTCTGAAGATGAAAATGAAGTTCTCCATAAAATATTGAATTTTTCCCATAAAATCTAAATTATAAATATTAGGATCAGTAAGATTTGTAAAATAAATTTCTTTCATTTATATCGAAAAATATAACCCTTGCTTATTATTAATTATAGAATTAAATAAGTACTGTCACTGAAGAGATAAGTCATTAAAGCATTTGTTAAGACTTTGGCCATATCCGTCCAAATGGTGAACGGTACTTGAAGACAACAGAATTCTCTAATTTCTTGAAAAAAAATTGCCTCCTCCCCTTGGATATGAAGGTTAGAAAATTGCAATTAAATTTAACAAAATTATCTACTGTCTTAATATTAAGAATCATCTTAGAGATGGAGAGAGTAATGTCCATTTCCCTCATGTTTTATATAGTTAATAAATTCATATAAAATTAACTTTTCACGTGAACACTGTGAGTAGTATTTATATCATATATAATCCCAGAAGTAATGTGGGCAATTTTCCACTCAATCATTGGTAATAAGGATAAGCAAGTGCACATTTGCGAAAAGGCTCAAGAGATAGTATAAAGGTATAGGGAAGCATGTAACTTAGTAATAATATATCAATATATAGTTTAAAATCAAACATAATGTTTTATAGATTTCTCCTCAATAATTTTATTTTAATTTGAACTCCAGATAGCTTATGTGGTAATAAATAATACAGAACGGAGATGACAGCTAGCAAATATTTGGGCGCTTTGTAAATCTATATAAATTGGAAGAGTTTTCATGATCAAAGAATAAAAATAAAGAACTAATAGCTTAAAAAGATAAACCTCAGGGTTGATAAGGAGTTAAATAATGGTTGAATAATTATCTCATTTTATTGTAATTAAATATATTTATTTATGTTAGAGTAGCAATATATATAATAAATATATATGAGTAAAATGGTAGTCAATAGAAAAACGATATAAATGATCATAAAAATAGTGAGTGCAGGCAAGTAACTATATCAGAATATTGAATGCGAGTCTCTGACAATTCAGAATCAATTTTACTATGGCATGACCGCAACAATAATGTCCCCTATGTGTTTTTTAGTTATTTATCAATCAACTCTTTTCTCTTTATAATATTAGTATGAATTTTTAGATTCCTTTCCTTAGATTGAAGCTGCAATCATCAAGCTTCGACCGTGCTATTTCAAACATAAATAACAACTAAAATCAGAAAGACGCACATAATTTCAAGAAAACGCGTACTTTAGGCTCAGAAGAGTAAAAAACTACAATAGAGAGATGAATACATCTCATATTAAACTAATGCACCATTGGAACTTTAAAGGTTTAAATCTAATCAGCAGACCTCACAAAATAGATGATAAATTCAATATATTTTAAGCATAGTATGTTTTTAATCTCATATTAGTTTCTATCAATTTATGACATTAATATCAAATAAAATTAAAGATATAATTATAAATTACTATTTTTAGGAATGAATTGTAACAATAAAATAGCAGCCGAAGCTTATTATCGTAAAGCAGAAACTTGCTGGGATTTAGCGATTATAGCCCTGAGTGAAGGTAAATCTTAAAGAAAACTGACACAGCTGATATATAAATGGCACCTGCCTGTAATAATAATAATATATGCTTTCCAAAGAATAAACTATTTAAAGTGAGATATTTAAGTTAAAAATATGAACTCTTTCATAGAATGGGAATTATTTACTAATTATATATTATAAATGATAATTTGGATCATCTAGATTAGAACATAATTGATGATGGAAATTACTTGCACAGTTTCGGAGTAGATCCCTATTAATTTGTGAGTTAAGCCCCTTCTGAAAATAATATCAATCTCAAATGTTAATGCTGAATATTAACATATATTATTAACAAATTTCTCTCATAACACAGTAAATGAAATAATTTTCTATAATTATATTGATAATGATGATTCATTCCATACTTAGGAGTTCAGTGAAGAATTCAGTGATGAGCACTCTCAGCTGCCAAAGATAAGTACTTCAAGAACATAGATAACAATTGTTTAAATAAATTACTTTCATCTTATTATGATTAAACTATTATAATGATGGATATGATAACAGCAGCTCATCACCTAAGAAAAATCAGATCATACTAGACTTTGCTTAAATCAAGGGGCAACATGAATCTAATTGATTTCTTGTAAGAAATCCTATTAAAAAAATTTATATTTAAACATATATACTTTTAAACTTATTTTGATTAAGAAAATTAAATGATTCTTGTAAAAGGAACTAGGATCTAAATAAGAAGATAAATACTGTGAAAGTTAATAGTCAGTTGAATCGCAAGAGACAGTTAAGTACTAATAACACTTTTAATAAGTAACTAATTAGTTTAAAATTAACATAAATATAGTGAAAAAGAGAGGGAAGGGATTTTGGGGTATCATTTCATTGAAGAATTAAATTTTTATTTAATATTACAGTATTAAGCAGTAAATTTTTAATTTAATTTAAGACTTATTAATTTTCAATGTATAAATAATTATTTCTACTTTTTTTTCCAAACTTTATGTTAGAAATATAATTAGAAATTTGAAAGCAAAAATTAAATGTTTTTAAAGTAAAATATGAATATAAAAAAACAAATTGACAAAATTTTAAATGGGTTATTGGATATAATCTTGATAGAAGCCTATGGCTTAATTTATTTTAATAAATTGCCTTTCTCAATCTCTATAGTTAATTTAATTTATCAATTTTAAAGAATTATGCTTTTCTATAAAACCACAAAACTTATAAAGTCAGAAATTCACTTTCTATTTATGTAAAGTACGGGAGCTAAAGAAGCAAGAGGAGGAACTTCTTAAATACCTTTTCCAAGGAAATGTTCTCATGACGATTAAAAAGTGAGAATATAAATCATGAAAATAATGTTTATGAGAAAAGATTAATTTAACAGTAATTAATTAGTAATATATATTGCAACTTTTTTAATAAGACATGGGGAGAGATCAGATAAATATGAGAAAAAAACGGAAGACTAATAGAATTTATGGATGACGCTCACCTCACATAAATTGGAGTTCAACAAGCCAAAGAGACAGGTTAATTTCTTAAATCCTACATTAAAGAGATTAAATTTGAGGAAATTATACTGGAGAGTAGTTCATTTTTAAGAGTAATGATGACTGCTGCTTAAATTGCAAAATAATCGACATTAAAAGAATGATAAAGTATTTCTAAGCTTAACTTTATATCAAACTATGGGTTGTAATATTTAATATGATAAAAGATTATCATATTAGCTTAATATTCCAAAGATTGCAGTCTCATATAATCATAGAGTACTAATGCAATCAAGTTGCTTTCTAGAAGGAGACCCTATTCCTAACTTACTCTTCATTAATAAAGAAAAAGACTATATAGTTTAAAACTATCTAGAGAGAGTAGATTTTTAAGAGACAGGTGAATCAAAAGCCATGGATAGAACAACTCCTAATAAAATGTACCCTGAAACTGAGTAGTAATGTAAGAATAGAGTCTTTTAAACTCTTAATGAATTATGCAAATATAGCAATGATTTGTAACCGTAGAAGAGAGTCTTAAAGATAATTTCACGCATTTAGGTTATCAAATTATTTTTCACTTAGAATTTGCTTTTAACTTTAAGTTAATTAATAAATTAATTGAGAAAAGTGACCAGATAGACATCAAGGCAAAAGGTGAACGTGCACGGTGTGAAACTAGTAGAGAACATAGAGAAATAACTCCCCTCGGAAAGTGGAAACTGGATTGCCAAAAGTCAAAGTATGAATATCTGATTATATCTATCTGGCTGGCTTAAGTCTTAGTATTAATTTCCGTACAGCTTTAAAAAAAATAAAAATATATATATTATATTATTCGATCTCTATCCCTTCATTTCCATCCATTATGGTTAGCAGTCCAAATTTAGGGTGGCAGAAAAGGAGACATGACCTACTGTTGTATAAGTGAATCAGAATATACAATTAAAAACAGAAGAAACTAGTTTTTGATTGTGGTGATAAACTTGTAAAGTCCAAAACTACTACCAGATGATATGATTGAGCAATTTAAATAGGTGATTATAACTGATAATAAGAATTTCAAAGCATAGTCATTTTTAATAATTTGAAATAATTGGTTGATTTATTCATATAAATAACATTTATAAATTCAAATTTTTATCTTTAAGTTTGAGTTTATGGCTATTTCTTTAATTTCATTATAGGTATACCACGTTAAAACTATGTATTATTATTTTTAAAATGAAAATTAGTTAAGATATTTTATAAACAACCATTAACTATGATGCTTATTAACTATAAGAAGGAGCAACTCGTGAAATAATGCTTATTAAACTATCCAAATAATTTCAATATACTTTAATAAATTTAATTACTTATTTAAGATAATTATTAAGTTTAGATATGTAGAGAGAGCAGATAAACATCCAGAGAGAAACGTCTTATTTTGAGAAAAGTACGATGCTCAGTTAATTACAACAGGCGAGTAACAAGCTATTGAAATTGGGTTATTTTTGAAGGATATATATTAAGATTAACAACTTCGATGAAATTTTTATTGAATCTAGTCTTTTCCCCAGAGTTATTATGACTTCTGCCAATATTGCTCATTGTAATAAATATATAAAATAATGATAAAATATTGCAAGATAAATCAAAATTAATCACTTCGAATAAGCTACAATTGCCATGAATACTTAGAAGTGTTCTGTTTACAACCACTAAAACTCTATTCCAAAGCTGTTTATCAATAAATACTCTTTGGAGGAGATAAGTGAGAAATACTTGAGTATGATTTATAAATTTATTTGAGATAATCAGGAGAATTACATAGAATTGATGTTTCCGGAGAATGAAGAAATTATTAAGAATAGAGTACTAGGCATTGCAAAGAATTTAGCTTTAAAATATTCATAGTAAAGAAATAGAGTTTGAATATCATTTAATAAAAAATATTTTAAATGTCATGCTTAAAAGTAATTACTTATATACATATATTTGATATCATATAGACTCACTTGGTACTTACTAAGAAGTTTAGCTTTACAGCACGGTGGATAAGAATACCTCTATCTCTATTGCAACAAGACTGTTCTAGAAGTGAAGAACGGATTAATCAAGAAATTATTGTTTGATAGTGATGACTCGCATGTTTTTACAAAATATTGATATTCAAGGAGACAGTAATGAATAATAAACCCTTTTCAAAATTTGGAAATTTCCTAAGTAGATAATAAAGCATTATCTGCTTCTATATTTATTTTTCAATCAATTAATTTTGTCACTGAAATCAAATATATACTTAGTATATAAATTATTAATATTTTGGGGTGAATTCTTCAAAAATTAGTAATTAAAACCTCATTAGTAAAATAACTTAAGTGTAATTTCAATAAATTTAAATTTGTTTGATTTGTAGCTCTATAAATACATCAAAATTTTAATAGCAACTCCCTATGAGAAGTATTTGCTATTTTTAGCGCAAAACAAGAGCGGTACCTCAAGTCTTAACACTTCCTTTGCTGAACCCTCTTAACTCAAATAATAATTCGTTTATATCATAAGCCGATATAAAATATTAAATTCAATTACTGGATTTAATGCGATAATTTATAAAATTTTTTATAAAAACACGATAAAAATATTAAAAAATAAAAGCCAGGATTTTAGATACAACTTAAAGTTCCTTAATAGTAAACTTACTCAAGCAATTAAAGCAATAATAGCAGTCATTTCTTTCAGAATTAATATAAAAAACCATTAATTAATATGTCTTTATCTGTTATATTATTATTATCTAATTTATTGAGAGTGAATAATACATTAAAATTAGTAAATTGAATTTATAATCAGGACAACATAAGAACAATCAGCCTCAATAGCAGCAGTAAAACAAACCAAGATTTATTCCTCAATCCCTAGAGAGCAACATACCTGCTCCAGATAAAACAAGAAAATGCGTGAAAGAATTATTTGTTAATCATATTGAAGTCTAAGGATTTATTCAAACTAAGACATAAACCTATTAATATTGCTAAAATATATAAATTAGCATGAAAATGTATATTTATCATGAGCTATTTAAAAGCATGAATTAAGGATTATAATATTCATATGAAACTATATTGAAGTTTTAAGAGTTTATCTCTTCATCTACTAAAAGGGAGCAAGAAAAGAATATTCAGAAAAGTTTAGAGTCAAATTTCGAACCAATATCATTCAACAACTTCGATTAGATTCAGAAGGTAGGAGAAGTAAAAGTAGTAAGAAGGAGTTTGATACCTCCTAGTTGTTCAGGAATAACTTAATAACAATAATATTTATAGTATTTATTATTGTTAAGCTTAGGTATTGCCCCAACAGAAATATATATATTATAATTAAAAATGCTCCTACTTTTTACAACCAATTTAAGAGAAGTAATGGCTGGGGAGGCAGAAATAGCGGTTATTCAGTGAGAAATGCCAAAAGCAGGAAATCAGGCGCAGGACGCAAACTTATATACATTGAGTTATAATAATAAATATAAGTTACAATTAAAATTTGAATTATAAATATTAATTGTTCAATTTAACATCTAATTTAAAGAAGATGGAAGTAAAATATTATCATTATTATAGTAGGGCCAAACACAATTGCATTAAAATTTGAGAACTTCTATGATTCAGATATCAAAGATAAAATAAAAGCCCTCCCAGATTCTCGGTATGACAGTGACAGTAGAGAATGGTTAGTGAGAAAGGATATGTATGAGAGAGTCATTGAAGAAATTGGGGAGCTCTGTATTTCCAGAAGAATTTAAATTGCAAATCAAACTATTATATTTAACTCTCATTTTTATAAATGGATATTAAATTAATATAACTTTATCGTATTTTAATTGCAAATATCGCAGAGTTTGCTTATGAACTCACAAAGAACCCTAAATCCATCATAGTTGGCAATATAAAACTAAAATCTCTAAACTTTAACTTTGTACCCGAAGTTCGTCAGAAACTGAATATTGACAACTTACCTCCCAAAATGCTTGAAAATCTTTATGAATTTTAGAAGAAGGGCATTGAGTATGGCTTCTCTAGATTAGGAAGACTACTCCTGCGTGATGAAATGCGTGTTGGTAAAACTATACAAGCCATTGGTATATTCTATGTGTATAGATATGATTGGCCTTTATTTATTGTCTCTCCTTCTTCATTCAAATCTAAAATAACTATTTTAATTCATTTAAAGTGTTTAGAATTGAAAAATTAATTGGACTCATAAAGAATGAGGGAAAACTTTATGTTATATTGTGTAAATGATCAATTTAAATGATGAATTATTAAAGAAACTTTTCCTTTAGACAATTACAAGTTGGGTACATATTATTTACAAACACAAGTGATTCTGAAATTTGCATAATTTTACTCTCTTAAATTACAGATTCCTTTTATTTTTAAAGATATAAGTAATCACTCTTTTAAAGTAGGATTTATAAATTAGGTTATGATAAATTTATCTATTTAATTACAATTATCGTGTTCATGTATTTTTAACTCAATTTGCGTCTCATTGAAGGTAAGCATTTTTTTTAAATAACCATTAACTTTTTAACTCGCTTATTTTAATAATTTTTTAATATCTCTCTTATATTTATAAATTTATGATAAATCTATTTGGCTTTATATGTGAAACCAATTCTTACACATTTATTAATTGATGGCTTTATTATTTAATAAAGATCCATTAAAACGGTTTTTTGATTCAAATATCATTCATATCATAATTAAAAATCAAATTATCGCTTTTTTTTTGTCTCCATTCCTTTTTTAATGATGATATTTATTTAAGCAATAGTTATTTTAAGAATTATTCCAGTATTAAGAAATTGATATTCCTTAATTGGAGCTTAAATCTATAATAATAATATAATAATAATAATAATAATAATAATAATAATAATAATAATATTAATAATAATAATAATAATAATAATTAATCCACATCGGGGGCTCAAAGGCCCCCCCCGATGTATATAGTGGTTATCACTATGTAAGGGACAAGCCGTTTATAATTAATTTTGAACATTCTGTTCAAGGTATACTAAGTTTTCATGTTCTTCCTCTTCTGTTGTTTCCTTTTCTCTTCTTGTTGTGTCTTCTCTTGTTTGATCTATTATTTTTCTTTTTTGAGTGTTTTTTGGCGTTAAGAATTTGGAAGTTATCTCCAGATTCTTTGAATCTAAGTTTGTTGTCTTGTGCTTAGATTCTAATTGAGAAGTTAATCTCTTTTAAGGCTATCGGTTTTTTAAGCCTTGTGGTGAGGAGTTGGATTATATCCGTTTTTATGAAGTATGCATGCTTCTACAAACATTTTATGTGAATTTTCACTTTGTTAGTGAAATCTTCTGACTAAACATTGATCAGAATGCAGCTATTTTCATTAGCTTCTGTGTTTTTCATAATGATTAGTGAAAAGAGCCTAATCATGCTTACTATCTCTTGGTCAACTTGGACTCCTAGTATGTTGGAGATAGTTGTTTGCAGTGAGATGCATTTTGGACGTAAATTCCTTTTGCGGTTACTTGGTCTAATGGTGAAAAGACCATATCAGCGTTAGCAAACTTGTTAGTAGTATCAATGAGTTTTGAATTGATACATGAGACATATAGAGATGCATACTTCTCTATTGTCTAGTTTGTATTGGAGGTCAGCTTTGGAAATTTATTACTGCATACACAGTAGGTCCTCTTTTATAATTAATTATTATTAATTAATTATTGGATCCAAATCTATTAATTAATTTTTACCTATATGGTACTAATTTTAATTAAGTGCGTCACTGTTTTTCATAATTTCATCAAGTGCGTCTTCACTTAAATTAAGTATGTTTTTATAGTACTACCTAGTCTCCTCATAATTTGACTTGGGAGAAAGGTAATGGTGTTCGGATCCTAGGAGGGTTTGTTCAATGGAGTCCTCACTGTAAGACTCGTCACTGTAGATTTGTTTGTTTTCGTCACTCCAGTTAAAGTCATCATCGTCTTAGTAAATGATTTTCTTTTCTATCTTTTTCGGGACTTTGATTTTGTCAGTTTTAGGTTAGTTTTGTTTGAAGGGATAGAAATGCTCACTTTTATGTTAAGTTGAGGGGGGTCTTTCTTCCAGTCTAAAAAATTGCAACTTTTTGTTTGTTGCTTCGGCTGTTATATTTGGGGACTGGGTGCTGCCTGGTCATTTTTCTCCTCAGTTGAGTGTCTATTAGACTAGTTGATCTATGGTTTAATAAACTTGTTGTTTACCCTTAATATTCTGAGTAGTTTGTATGTTTGTGTGATCCAGAGTTAGTGCGTAGATTCGTCATTTTCAGGTAGGAACTATAGTCTGTTGAGTTCTATATAGTACTGGTTTATATGTTCGTGTCCTTTTCTGATGATTATTTTTATGATGAAGGTTATTGCTTCTAGCATGTGTAGTCCCCATTCATCTTTGTTGTTCCTGATGATTTTGTTGTCAGGAGCTCAAGCTAGGTGAAATTTTTATTTTCTGCTAGCGTGTGTATCAGATCTCTGTCTGATGCGTTTAGTATACCCATTCTGTGTTTGTGATTTTTTCAATAATTTAAATCTATAATAATAATATAAAAAGGGATATTTTAATTTAAAATAATTTAGATTAGGAAAGTTTAACTTATATAAAAAATTTATTTATTTATTTCATAATAAACTTCATTTATCATTTCACATCTCTAAAAATAAATTTGTTTCTAAAAAATTATCATTCTATTTTACATACCTAAAACTTCTTAAAAATCATTAAAAATAATTTTAAAATCAATAATTTATATGGGATTTTATTGATATGCACTTGGAAGGATAAAGTCATGAAGTGGATTTCAACAATCAAGGTAAAGGACATATACATGTTTAAGACTGGAGTCAGTCGCATGAATATTTATAATGTCTTATGATTTTGCACAGAGGAGACATGAAGAAATAGATGCTAAAAAGTTCAAAACTTTCATAGCATAAGAAGCCCATTATAACTATTATTATATTAATGCCTCTTATTATAAATTCTCTAAAATATATCTTGAAAAAAGAGATTTATAGAGAAGCAAAAACATAATTCCAATTTTGACCAAGGCGAAAAGAGTGATTCTAATTAATGGAACTTCTATGCTTTCAAGGCACTATGAAATTTACAATCTTATGAAAATTTTAAGACAAGATATTGTTGGCAGCTTCACAGAGTGTTCAACTAGGTATTGCAATACATATGATGAGACACTGCATTATGTCCTTGGTTAAAGTGTCCTGATTAGACGATTGAAAAAAGAAATTCTCGACTAATTTCCACCTAAAAGTAGTCAAAAGATTCAAGTATAAACCGACTAGACGATAGTATCTTAAATAAAAAAGATTCTTAATAACCTTAGGAGTGATGAAGGAAATTTCTATTAATTTGTTAAAGCTTTGATTACTGATAATACTAATTTATCAGAGTACTTAAGTAGACAGAAGCCAATTAAAAAGAGCAAGAAGATATCTCTTTTACGTCAGCTTACCGTCTCACAGGATAAAGTAAAATCGATGGTATTACTGATTTTATGGATACTCTAATTAAAAACAGCTGCAAATTCATCGTATTAGCTTATCATTATAGGTTGTTATGGATGGTATTGAGGAGTTTGTCAAGAAAACAAAAGTAGGGTATGTCAGGATCGATGGCTAGAATAGCGTAGATAACAGACATGAAAGAGTGACTAAATTACAAAATGACGATGAAATCGCCATTCATATTATCACTGTTTGTTCTCAAAGTCTTACGCTTACAGATGCATCAACTATTATATTTTATAGCAAATATCGAAAATAATTTATTTGCTGAGATGTTTTGGACATCATCCATAATGACCCAGGCAGAAGATAGAGCTCACAGAATTCCCCAATTGAACTGTGTGAATATCTACTATTTACATGGTCTTGACACTTTTGATGATATTCTGTTTCTAATGTTGCTAGAAAAATCCCAAGTAGTATCTGATGCTCTAGATGGAAAGATCTCTGAGTATTATATTAAGAATACTGAAATGGATTATGCGTAGAAGAGGTCAAGGAGCTTAAGTCCAAAGGTACTTTTCAATTTGAATATTTAAGTCTCATTAGTGTTTATTTACTCTAAACCCAGTAATTATAAAAAAAAAAACATGAAGAAGCCAAGATATTGTAAAAATGCAGGCAGTAATAAATCTTTCGATGAGGATATTGAAGACTCAAATTATGAAGAAAATAAAAATGGCAAATCTAGAGACAAGTACAAGTTAGATGAAAGTGAAGAACAATACGAGGGTGTGAATAGTTTTGGGATTAACAACAATAAAACTTAAGGAGGTCAAATTCTAGCTAAATCAGCAGTATCTTCTCAATTAAGCTCTGGTGAAATTAAAGCCAAAAACTCTCAGAGTATGATTAACTACCAATAAAATTAGTAAAGGTTTGGCCTCTCTACCAATCATAGATAAAAAAAGGACAACAAATTTTCATTAAATGATGAATAGTCAAACGAAGTTTAAGAGAAGTGATAGAGCTAAAGAGTAGTCATTGGTAACAGCAGTTCATATGCTTTGTCCATACACTTATCAAAATTGAGCAATCAGCTAATAAGATGAAAGCATAAATAAAAGCGAGAAAAATTTATGAGTTTAAAATGCAAATGCTAATAAAACTGACAATGACTTAATGGATAATGATAAAAAAAATGAAAAGAATGACTATAAGGTTGAGAAACAGAATAAGAAGCATAAATTGAGTATAAATTTTAAAACTGTGAAGAATAGTATCAATAAATTAATTGCTGATGAGGCAAGTAAAAGCGATGATTATGAAGAGGTAAAACATTTCATAATAATAATAATAAAATACAATGTTAAAAATGTATTTTATATAAAAAATGAAACAAATTTTATAAACAGCAACATTTAAACACAGAAAAATGAACCTTTAGGTTGATAAAAATTGAATTATACATTCAAAAATTAAAGAATAATAGCAAAATTATTAAGATTACGTATAATATTTGATTTCTTTGATTCATTAGTATTTTTTCTATAGAAATTTACCATCAAGTAATGAGAATATTCTATTAGAGTTGTTTGAATTTATACATTATATTAATTCAATAATGGATTACATACTTTTAATTTATAAAAATTTAAAACATGGAAATTATGGACATTCATAACTTTTAATTGTTAATTCAATACAATTTGCTTATAAAGGCAATTTAAACATATTATTTTTATTTTATTTTTGACTATCACTAGAGTAGTGGAACTCTCAAAGAAAGGGGTAGAATATAGCGATGAAATCGGCTTGCTGTCTTTCTCTATGATTTATATTCAATTTGATCATAAACCTTTAATATAAGTAACTGAGTTATTAAAGCAAAGGTACAATAATAATTCAAAATCTATGGCATCTTTGAAATAAGCTTATGAGGATTTATCAGAGGCTGAGAAGGGCTACTTGAGTGATGATCAGTTAAACTCAATTAATGAATTTACTCGAGCAAGTCAAAGAATTAATGCAAAAAGATAGTATTACTCAATATAGTTGATGCAATACTTATTTCATCATTAATAATCTTTACTTATTATTTGAGGATAATAAAACAAATACCATATGGAGGAGTTTGAAGAGTTTACGGCCGGGTAGCGAATTGGAGTAAATATAGGATATTGATAAAAAGATACAGAGGACTCAAAACCCCAAAACCCTTTTGGTAGTTTGATTGAGTTTTTGATTGATAAAAGTACACTATAAGTGCATACATTATGAGGGTTTTAATAGGGTTTATGTAGGGGTTTAATGTCTAAATATTATTAATTTAAGTGAATATATGCGAAGTTTGGGATCAGTTTATAACAGTGAGTATATAAATTTATTGTTTAAGATGCGTTATGGATGCGATGACTATGGTGATCAACTCAAATCTATACTTAATTATATATCTATAGCATAACTAATCCATAAATATCCTGTAACTGTGAGGTCTCACTCTCTATTAGCATTGGATTTAAAGAGATAGCAGCTTAATTCTAAGTCTATAAGACTTCTAAAATTTTAGCAGCATCATATCGATTATCTTATAAATGATAAGACTCTTAAATACTGGGCTCACTTCTCTTTGGCCTAGAGGGGTGTGATGTTTCATCGCCAATTTCCTGAGCTTCACATATCTGCTTAATCGATAGCTAACATATATAAAAAGAACGGAATATCTTACAAGACAGTCAATCGCATTAAGAGAGTGATTGACTTTAATGTTCCATTTTATAAGACTAATTAAAAAAATATATTCGATTAAATGCAGAGGTCTTAAGAGCATAATATAAAGTTCATACACGCTGATGAAGCTGTATTTACATTCAATACCTTTATGAATAAAAAGTTAAGGTGTAAACTCATGCTATTCTTGGTGGAATAAGTGAAGATAGTGGCCTCGAGACTTATGTTATTCACCCTCGTTCTAAAAAGACTGAATAATATATTAAGTTCTTGCAATAACTCAGAGATTAGTACGTTGACTAAGAGATTATTCTATTCGTTGATAACTTGTCAATTCATAAAACTAAAGACTCAAGAAAGGAATATGAAAGGCTAAATATAACACCTGTAATTAATGTTCCTTACAGCCTTTAGTTCAATGGAATTGAATTATATTGGGGGTTATTGAAATGTCAATATAAGAAATTGCTGCTCTACCATCTGATGCATGATTTAAAGATAGATACAGTCGATTTTATTAAGAGTGCTGCTAAGAGAGTCAGCGATGAGAAAGCTAAAGTATGCGCAAGAGAAGGGAGATTTTGTGTGTGTAAATAAGTTTTAGATGTAAACGAATGAATAAGATCACATATTAAATTTACCCGTAAATGGATTTGGCTTCTCTTTCTTTTCTTCTTTTTAAGGCTTGATTGGGCCCATGTTTCTTCTCTTAGTGCCAGTCCCTGCATCTATGTTCATCTCGTCTGGCTTTTAGAAATCTTTGAAGAGTCTCTTACTCAATTCATGCTTTACTTGAGACTTTCTCTCTCTGTTTAATTTGCTGCGCTCTTTCATCAAGTATATAGCAGTACCAGGTTTTTCTATAAAGTTAGAGGACTAAGCTTACTTGAGATGAAAGGATGCTTTTAAAGTTCCTACAGCCAGGTATCACTTATTTTAATACCTTGCTTCTCTTTTTCTTCAGGAGAGATGCTGTATCGTTTCTTGTGAGCTTCTTAAATAACTTCATTTAAGTACTCAGGTTTCAGAGTTGCAAGAATACCAAAGAAGAATTTTCTCTCTGGCAACTTATTAGAGACCTGTATCTTTGATGGAAGGTAGAGAGCTACGTCCGGATCACTCATAGCATCGTCATATAGGTTTGTCACTGATATTTCAAGGTAGTTAGGAATTTTTCAATCATCCTAATTTCATTAGACTTAAAAGCTTTTTTCTCTTCACTCAGTAAGGCTTTTAAGAATGAGATTTTAGTTCCCTTCTAAGTCGGTAAGAACAATCCAACTATTATTGATTTATTAATCTTACTAAAGCACTTACCTTGCTATACCATATATCTATAAAGGTCCGCTTTACTTCGAAATTTTCCTATTAAATCTTGAGATTAAATTCTCTTCATTGCATCATTCATAGACTCCATCTTGCTTACTCTTTCTAGAAATGTTAATGAAATTTAAAATTATGGATATCCATTCTAAGTTTATTAAAATCTTACTACTAAATAGGGAGGACCTACTGGAGGTCAACCTTTAAAAGATATACGGAGAAGCATTGAAAAACTTGCTCCAATTTTCACAGATTGATTTCCATTTTTATCAAACTTTCTCCATTAAATTGCACCTATTAATGTTTAATTATTTTGTTAGGTCCTCCAAATTAAGTTCAAACTTTATTAGGAGTTAAATTTTAAGGTTAAAACTTAATTAGGAGCATATTAATTTAAAAAATGTTTAATAACTTTTCCTCCAAATTAAGTTCAAACTGATTTGGAGGACCTCCTAGAGAAACAAAACTTCATTAGGAGTATTTTAATATAATAAAATGCATAAAATTTTCATAAATATGTCAACTTAGAGTTTTTTATGGTTAGTTAATTTTCTTTCCTCTCAGCAAAGAAACTACTAGAGTGTCTTATACTCTCCTGTTATAGTTTATCAAGGTATATTTTATCATTATTATAATAAAATCTATCAGCAAACTAAAATGAGAGCTAATCTGTTAAGAAGAACGGAATTACTTGGATCAAGCCAATAAAAGTTATCATTCCAGCAACAAAAAATGTAGAGACCAGAGACGCTTGTACTCAGTGGGAGCCTACTTATGACAATTTTGACCAGTCTAGCTTTGAGATTTAAATATAAGTTAAGTAGGAGGTTATCATAGAAGCTGTGTAAATTGAGGAGGAGGTTAAACAACCCGCCATAGAGCATTAATAAATACCAGCCAAAGTTGACTATTAATGCAAAGAATGCAATAAAGTTTTCCCTTACAAGTCAACTTATAAGAGACACTTGAGAGATATACACAACGATATGCCAAGGTTATATCTCAAGCATTAAAAGAAAGATGGGAAGTATGTCTGTGAGTTCTGTGAGAAGCCATATTCTCATACTAGAGACCTGAAAGTGCACTTAAAGAAAAAGCACAATTAAAGTTTTGTCTTTATTCATGAACCTACAGGGAATAGATTCCTCTAAAAGAGAAGATCAAGAAACCCAGTGGAGTCTCTTAGAGTTGAAGTCTAGAAGTAAGTTAAAATGAAGAAAGCAGTCAAGAACTTTCCAGTCTCTGAGATCAATAAAATCATGGTTAAAATAGAGGCAATGAAGATTCCCATATTAAAAATTATTGACTTAGATTCTTGTCTAGAAAGCTACCTCACTCTTGAAGATAAAATAGAGAAGAGAGTCATTACAGATGACTAATATGCTTACAAGATATATCCTTTCAATTACTTCCTTGCTGATGACAAGTTCCAAATGGAATTTGCTAATGAGTATTATGCTCTTTAAAAGGCAAAGTTAAATGAGTGCAGGCATATCATCTAGCTTGATGCTATTTTACTTGGTAAAGATCGTGTAGCCTTCAGGCTTTCTTTACTTGAAATGACTTACAGAGAATTCTTATCTGACAATAGATGTCAGAGATAAATTAGCTAGATAGTATAGCAGATAGTTGAAGGAATTGAAGAGCTTCACAAGCTAGGTTATGTTCATAGAGACTTAAAGCCAGAGAACATCATGTTGAACTTTCAGCCTCTTAGAGTTTATATTATTGACTTCAACAGAGCTCAAAGAGTGCAAGCCTCTGCATAAGGAAATGTATACGGCACTCCTGGATATTTCCCAAAGAGAGGATTGGAGAGATGGAGACACTTAATGGAATATCTGGGCTCTAGCAGTAATAATAATAGAGAGCGACATGCTAAGAAACGATTACTTTAGCTGCATGGGTGAGAGAGATTCTAAGCAGAGAATCAAACAATATCTTGATAAAAATTAAATAAAAGGAGGACTCAGAGAACTTGCATACTCAACTATTATCAAGCCAAGCTAAGAGAATTAACAAACAATAGAAACAATTAAACATAATCTTAGAAAGATAAAATTCAGAGAACTGCCACATGACACTAAGCTTATGTTTGTGTGAGATATCTTAAAAACTCGCTTGTTATACTCACTTAAATTACTAATATTTAAACATTAAACCCCTACATAAACCCTATTAAAACCCTCATAAAGTATGCACTAATAGTCTACTTTTATCAATCAAAAACTCAATCAAACTACTGAAAGAGTTTTGGGGTTTTGACAGTCTAGATGATGCAATTCTCAATGTCAACTATAAATACCCCAAGAAGAGAACAATGGGAGATATGGAATTGGATAACAGATAAACTTTATTAGTGATTATTTAAATAGTTATTATTCAAACATATTTTATATTTTTTAGTGTTGCAATTTATAATATTTAAATAAAGCATGCAGCCCTACTTAAGACATGCAGATAATTGCATCAACAGCTTTGATAAACTTAAAAATAAAAAAATAAAAATTACAATAAAATTAAATAAAAGTTTCAAAACATCTTTAGATTATACCTACTTTCTATATTGCTTATAAATAAATTTCATTTTGATAAAATAAAGAAGAAGAAGTGACTTTAATGATTTATAATAGCTGAATGTTTTTTAATAGATAAATAATTCTCAGCAAAATTCTTTAATAATTATTAAATGAATTAAACCCTCCACCTGGCTAAGGGGATGCGGATGAAGTATTTTATGTGGAAATTCATTGTTCAGATAAACCTATCAGGCTCTGGGGAAAACAAAAGAACTTAGATAAGATATTTAAAACCTAAGCAATCTTAAACTAGAAATCACTAGGATGATGTTTCATAGATTTCCTCTGATATTACATATGTTATCGTATATCATATAATAATTCCTTTACTTGCACTGTAGCATAATTATAATTTTATGTACTTTACATCCTATATCAGCAAAGAGCACTAAGTGATCACAGCCAGAAGAGAAATTGAGAAAGTAAAAGTAATGAAAAACAGACAAAAAATAAAGTAACTAGATCCATCTATGATTGAGTAAACTTTAAACATGAACGCATTAACATTAAATGAAGATAAATATGCTTCAAAGGCAACGTGTTCCCAGTCTAATTTCATAGAAAGAATAAAACAAGGCACACATAAAATTTAGAGATCAAATACCTCATCTTATCATGGAAGCAAAAACTCCAATAAAGAACAAAGAAGGACAAGAGGTTTTATCCATGTATTTGTGTTAATGGTTAGAAAGTTCTGGATTCTGATTTAGAGGAGAAAAATAAACTTAAAGCTATAAATTTTCTGAGTGTAAAGGGTAATAATTAAGGTATTAGTATAAGAAACCGTAAATCCAGCTATATTCATAGTATTTGTAAGTGAATAAAATAAGATCAGTTAATAAGCAATATTATACATTGGCGTGATTAAATCTTTATAGCTCTCTGGATTTAATTTTAATTTGTATGAAACATTATAAGCAAGTATAAATGAGCAAGTCAAGGAGAAAACTAAATAACTCTGAAGAAATGAAAGAGGAAGAACTTCGCAATATTTAAGAAACAGTCAATAATAACTCTTAAGATTTAGATAAATTTCAAGAAAATCTTGGAGGCAACGGCAGTAATTCTAAAATTCAAGATTCCATTGACTTCTATTATACCTGCAATGATGAAGCATTAGAAAAAGTGAAAGTAATTGATGATAGTGATTTTTAAAACTCCAGTTTATCTTTATTTAAAAGTTGAGAATGTCGTATAATAATGCATTTATAAATGAATTTATTTAATAAAATTAGTAGGATGATTCTGATTCTACATCTGAGTATGAAAAATAAAAAAAATAATATTTGATTCACTATTTTGCTTATGATTAAGCATTTCATATAGAATTCTCACTTTATACTATTATAATTATATACATTATTAAATTAGAAAGTTATAAGTATAGGGTGACCCACAGGGGCCCGAGTCTGGAGACTTTCTAATAAAGTTTTCTATTACACTAAGGCCTACCGAAGTCAGGTAGGGGGTTGATGGGCGCAACGCATTAAGGACCAATCGGCGGGGTTCAATCTTTCAGATCCTAGACTCCTCGAGTCGTCTGCACGCTAAGGATTTCCCTGCATAGATGAGTTACCTGGCTTGAGTTCAGTTTCCTAGGTAATAGGGAGCAGGATGAAGGTACGCTCTGCCTTCGAAAGTGAGAAGACGGAAACCATTGAAGCCAACGATAAGGATTTTTCTCCCACACCGGGTTAGGGTGCTGAAGCTACCACAGCGAAAGGATAGGGATTACGTTTCCAGCAACGGTGGGACCGGTAAGCGTTTTTCTCCATCTTCTGTTACTCAGTTGGATCTCACAAGCTCTGTCCCCATGTACAAACTGTGGTGACATC
Source organism: Oxytricha trifallax (assembly GCA_000711775.1). NCBI lineage: Eukaryota > Ciliophora > Spirotrichea > Sporadotrichida > Oxytrichidae > Oxytricha > Oxytricha trifallax. The sequence goes on from ARYC01004180.1 coordinate 32,123, forward strand.
TTTATTTTGTGAGAAGACTAGGTAATAGCGATAATGGTTTTTTCGGAGTTTTATACTTTAAGACTGCCACGTTATTGATTACCACATCAACTCACTCAGATACGTCTACGTCACGACTAAAATTGATGGCTTGATTTTAGTATTAAACAATGATATGTTAAAATTATTTGATTTTAAATCATTAATCATCATCATCATCATCATCATCATATTTATATAAAATGAGAATGAAGACGTTGGGAAGAGATATGTATATAAAATATAAGATCTATCTATAAGTGATATTTTTCTATAGAGCTAAAAACTAGGTAAATTAGTGAAAAAAGAGATTAAGGATGATGATGAAATAGGCTTAATAATATTTGTAGCAGAGAGTGGAAAGTAAGATGTTAGACTCAGCTACAAGTTCAGAGGATACAAATGATAAAGAATTAAATTGTTAATACTATCTAAATAATAAGAAGCTATGATATATGATATGATGAGTATTTATAAATATTTTATAATGTTTAAATTAATTATTTCTTAAGAATCTTGCTTTTTTATTAAAATATGTTGAGCATGTATATATGAAATTTTAAATTATATATCAAAATTCATTTTTATAATTAAAAATCGTTAGATATTTAGAGGTACATGTCAACAAGAGTGTTTAGTCAAGATATAAACATTTAAAAATAAGGTATTTATTGAAAAAGTAGAGAAAATAAAAACAAGAATTAAATCTTTTTTTGTCTTTAAAATACTGCTATATTTGTTTGATGAAAATTTTAATTATAAACAATTTAATCTTTTAAAATTAATTTATTTTTGTGTTAAATGATTTTGTAAGATTGATAATATTTCGACCAGAGCAGATAAATCAAACATTATGTAAATATTACTAAATTATTACATACAGCTAAAATGTATTTATTGATGAAGAAAATAAACTCATTATTGACTGTGCGTGCTCATCTTGGGCTCATCACTCACTCAGTCGTATGACAATCTAAACCAAATCAATGCGAAAACTAGCTTCAAAGCTCTCTGAGACAAGATGATTCTAAAGTAGAGGGAGAGACTTGGCTAAGACTAGGTCACTCCTTGTGCATATCGTACCTTATTCAAGCAACTAAGAATTTCTGAAATTTCTGAATGAGTACTTCCCACAGAAGAAGGAGGAGCTGATGCAGGCTTATTTAAACAAAGCACTCGATGCTGTGGGAGCTACTATGGTTCAAGGGCCTACTAGAACTTTCACTCATTACGAGGTCAAGTATTTCTCAAAATGGTACTTGAAGCAAAGTGAACAGAGTAAGTCATGTTTAGGCACTAGATCCAATAAAAGCATTTTAATTTGTTATCTGAGCATTGGGAGACACATCATAGTGTGTGCCCTCTCTACTCAAAATGCTAAATATTAAGAAGGTTCAATCATTTTAATGATGTAGTTTTTCCTAACAATTTCTTAATTCGATGATCTTAAGAATTGAAAATCTTTTTTGCTTTAACTAAAATTTGCAAAATAAAGAGTTGCCTGAAACATAGATTTATTCGGTCACCAAGACGCTAAAACTCGTCTATACTGAATCAGATATTGAATGATATCTTTCTCCTGTAGATTGATCCTCATTATAGAGATTTGCTTCTAGGGTGGTGAACAAATAGAATCGATTTGGAGACCAAACTTCTACCCCTTTGGCAGAAGAGCAGAAGTTTTAATACACCTCATGTATTATTTGAAGCATCACCCTTCGACCTCATCATTAATCCTTATCAAAATGAAACATTATAGAAAACAAGACCCATACCAAATCCAGAAGTTAAGAACATTACAAAGAACTCCTTAGAGGAGACATATGATGTCAAAGGACTACGATCACTTGTTAAAGAAAAGTCCATACACTATCAAACTAAGCTCGTTCTCATTTCATTGGGCTATTACTAACTTTGAGGATGGGGATATCTACTTTGAGAGTTCGACCAACTCAATTCTCAATTCAACAACCTCAACAATGATACTTAGTTGGCTCATTCAACACTATCTTTCTATAATGAAGCCATTCAAAACCCCAAAACCCTTTCAGTAGTTTGATTGAGTTTTTGATTGATTAAAGTAGACTATTAGTGCATACTTTATTAGGGTTTTAATAGGGTTTATGTAGGGGTTTAATGTTTAAATATTAGTAATTTAAGTGAGTATATGCGAGGTTTGGGGTCAGTTTATGACAGTGAGTATATAGATTTATTGTTTAAGTTGCGATATGGATGTGATGAATATAGTGAATAACTCAAGCCTGTTCTAAATTATACGTCTATAGCAAGGCTACTCCATAAATCTCCAGCAACTGTGAGGTCTCACTGTCTATTAGCATTGAATTTAAAGAGATAGCATCTTAATTCTAAGCCTAAGAGACCCTTAAAATTTTAGCAGCATCATATCGATTATCTAATTAATGATAAGACTCTTGAATACTGGGCTCACTTCTCTCTGGCCTAGAGAGCTGTGATGTTTCATCGCCAATATCCTGAGCTTCAAATCTCTGCTTAATCTATAGCAAACATATATAAAAAGAATGGAATATCTTACAAGACAGTCAATCGCATTAAGAGAGTGATTGACTTTAATGTTCCATTTTATAAGGATAATTTAAATTATATATTCGATTAAATGCAGAGGTCTTAAGAGCATAATATAAAGTTCATACACGCTGATGAAGCCGTATTTACATTCAATACATTTATATCAAGGTCTTGGTACAAGAGGTATAGTAATATAGAAGTTTATGACTAAAAAGTTAAGATATAAACTCATGCAATCCTTGGTGGAATCAGTGAAGATAGTGGCCTAGAGACTTATGTTATCCACCCTCGCTCTATAAAGACTGAATAATATATTAAGTTCTTACAATAACTCAGAGACAAATACGCTGACTAAGAGATTACTCTGTTCGTTGATAACTTATCAGTTCATAAAACTAAAGACTCAAGGAAGGAATATGAAAGGCTAAGCATAACACCTGTATTTAATGTTCCTTACAGCCCTTAGTTCAATGGAATTGAATTATATTGGGGGTTATTGAAAGGTCATTATAAGAAATTGCTGCTCTACCATCTGATGCATGATTTAAAGATAGATACAGTCGATTTTATTAAGAGTGCTGCTAAGAGAGTCAGCGATGATAAAGCAAAAGTATGCGCAAGAGAAGGGAGATTTTGTGTATATAAATAAGTTTTAGATTTAAGCGAATGAATAAGTTCACATATTAAATTTGCCCGTAAAGGGATTTGGCTTCTCTTTCTTTTCTTCCTCTTAAGGCTTGCTTGGGCCTATGTTTCTTCTCTTAGTGCCAGCTCCTGCATCTATGTTCATCTCTTCTGGCTTTTATAAATCTTTGAAGAGCCTCTTACTCAACTCATGTTTTACTTGAGACTTTCTCTCTCTGTTTAATTTGCTGCGCTCTTTCATCAAGAATA
>ARYC01004181.1:0-19592 GCA_000711775.1 Oxytricha trifallax
ACAAAGTCTACCTTAGACTTGGAAGAAGTCTACTTTTTCCTCTGGAAGAAGTCCACTTTTTCAACTGGAAGAAGTCTATTTTTAGGACTGGAAGAAGTCTACTTTTAGGACTGGAAGAAGTCCACTTTTGCTACTGGAAGAAGTCCACTTTTGTATTGGAAGAAGTCTACCTTTTGGAAGATTTCCACTTTATCAAATTATCTCTAAGATTGAAATAATCTGAGGCTAAATATATAAACTATAGTTATCCAAGCAGCTCCTCACTTAAACTATAATACAAATAATAACAGAAGTATTGCAAAAATTTCAATGAGAGGGAAGGTTCGGCAACTCAGTGTATTATTCTTATAATAGAGTATATATAGATTATGTAAAATGTAACAAACATCACTTTCAGTTAACCTTAATTCAAGTAAGAATTCCAAGATTGCCAACAATAGTTTTAAAAAATTGCACTTCTCTTTTTTCTAAGAATAAAAACCTACCTAGCCTTGCTTAAAAGCTATGTACTCAGCATAGAACTCCTCAATCAACTTGGTAGGAAGTCTTCAAACTTTGGAAGTTAAAGCTACCAAACTTCATAAATGAATCTATCGACCAGCAATACTATTAAGCTCTATACAAACTTTAGTTGTTTTACTATTATCAATAAACGAATGAGATTTAAGGAGTTCTTACTAACTTCCTACAACTTAGTTCAAGTAGAGAGCTTTGATAAAAGAGTGGCTTTAAATAACTTTTGAATGAAAAACTTCTTTGAGGCTTACTCAATAAGTTGAAGGTAAAATTTGAAATAAATGGAAGATAACTGGAAGACAACTTGTAAAGTCTTGATGTGATGTTTGTTACATAGATTAAAAGTCTTATACTTTTCAATGATTTTTCACTTAGCTTTGAGATGAATAATTGATATTCAGTAGACTCAATACTACCAATCATTCAGTAAAGTTATTTCTATACTTACAAACAGCAATTACTCTATTATATTGTAGACCTTGAATCTAAGCCAAGATAGTTATCCCTTAGTCTTTATGAGAATTAGAAGATACATGGAAGATAAATCGACAGTATCAGTTACAGCAAGGGGCAGTATCATTAAAGGTGATTGGTATATAGGTTGAACTAATACCTAAGAGAATTATTACTTTTATTCTAAGTCAACATCAGCATTTTCCCTTGATAATTATTCAGCTAAATCTAATTTTACCAGGAAACCTTCTTAGTAGCCAATATTTCTTAGGAGTCTGAGGTGGTTGATCTGAAACATTATCTCTGTATTCAATCTTCACTCTGGCTCTACTTACATGCAATATCCAGCTTGGGTTCTTAAAAACAAAACTAACTTGGTAAAATAAAAGTGTCAAAACTTTGTTTGTTTTTCTCAATAATCTCTATATAATCCTTAATTAAAGCTTAATTAAATCTCAAATTATCTCAATTTCTAAAACCTTAAATCCACCCTCTATTTTGAGGAAATGGAAGGTTTATTTTGTTCTTATCACCTTGCTATTTCTTAAATAAGTTTCTGAGATCTCTAAGTATACCCTTTATAGCTTTGAACTCAAGGGATCAGCTTTAACGAAACCTATGATAGAATTAGTTGTGATTTTGAGAATCTCGATTTTACCCCTCAAATTCATATGAATTACAGGACTAATACGCATGAATTTAATTTCTAAGAAATGACGTTAAATTTGGGAATTTTCAACTTATCTACTCACTCTCATGATAGTACTCTTATAACTTTATTTCAAGCATCTAAGCTTAAACTTTTAAGTAAGTGAGAGTTGCTCGGAGGCTTGAGTAGGAGCAGGGATCGTTTAATTCTATTTTCTAACTGTTTAAGATTTGGTTTGATTTCAGTCATTTTTATTTTATCAGTTAAAGTATTAAAGTTTAAAATCTAACATAGTCAAACAACAATGGAGATAATATTGTATATAATCTAAGGCTCTATAGTAAGCTCAGTTCTGGATTAATCTCACTTATTAATAAAGAGGAATGTAATGTAGTGAGATTGGTTAGTGTCAGAGGCTCAGATCATAGAGGGTCTGAAGAAGTTATAATAAGCCTCAGGAGGCTGGATATAGATCATAGAAAGTAAAAGCAAGTAAGCAGGTTTTATTTAACAAGTTTAAAAAATTAATATTGAATAGATCAAAACGTCCTTGAAACTGCATTCAAAACCCCAAAACCCCTTAGTGAGGTTTATAAGTGCTTTGATTTGTAGGGTATTGTTGGGGTCTTATTGGGGTTAGTAGAGAAAACGCAGGTTTTTTGTGAATTTAATGAATATTTAATGAGTATTATTGTATTTAATTCAAACAAATTTTATCTGCTTATCTTTGTGGTACCTCTTGAATCTAGCTCTCTTGAGTGCTTCATGTATGTCTTCTAGCGATTATCTTGGATAAGCTGGAGCTCTCACGATTATCATCTCTACAAGCTTCTTAATTTCATTGCAGACATCTTCCTGTTGTATATGTTTAGAAGCCAAACTTATTGATTATTTTTCGTGCTTTGTTCCAAAGTAAGACATATTTTCCATATCGCACTCTAAGATTATGGCAGCAACTGCCCATACATCCCATTAAACAGAGCCATTAGTCCACTTCTCCCTGATTGGAAAGTATCCTGGAGTGCCAAGCACCTTAGCCAAAGTCACAATTTCTTATCTTATTGCTCTATTGAAATCAATGACTACAATTTCTAAAGGACAGAGATTTAACATAACATTTTCAGGCTTCAAATCTCTATGTACATACCCAAGTTCATGGAGCTCTTAAACACCCTTAATCATTTCTGACAGTATCTCATTTAAATCATCTGGGTATCTATTATGATAGAGATACTCTCTTAAAGTCATTTCAAACTTTTTCAGTCTTAATGCAACAAAGCCATGCCCAAAAATAACTCCATCAAGTCTAAGCAAGTTCTTAAACTATTTTTTCTAAGCCTCCCTCAGTATTATGTATTCATTTGCAAATTCATTTGATACTGCTCATTTTTAATGAGATACTTGAAAGGATATACTTTGTAAGCATACTCATCAACCACTATCAGCTTAGCCTTGTTTGGTAAGTCAAAATGCAAGTAATTTTCAATACATCTTTCAATATCAATTGCATTCAATGCAGGTATATACATAGCTCTCTCTTAAAGACATGCTATAAGAGTACCATTTGCTGGCTGATTCATTGATTCAAAACGCTTCTGCCTCTTGAGCCTTTCCTCCTGTTCTCTTTATGACTCAAGAGAATTATTTTTTCTTTTTAGCAGGTATAAGCTTTTAAGTTTCTTCATCTTTAATTAGGAATTCACTTAAGTGGTGCTTTTGCATATGCCTCTTTACTTTGGCTGAGTGAGTATAAGACTTCATGCATGTTGTGCATTGGTACCTTCCATCCACTTTGTCATGTTTAAAATAGATCTTGGCTTTGCCAGAATGTACTTCTTTAATGTGCCTCTTCAAGCTCGACTCAGTTGAGAAGAAATTTTAGCAGTCTTCACATTAAAATGTTTTAATTTTTTCAATTGGTTGCTGTTCCTTATCTTCCTCAACCAATTCAACTTATATTTAAACTCCTATCTCTGCACTCTACTTCTTGTTTTAAACTTATATTTTAAAGACCTCAGCTTCAAACTCTAGAGCTCTTAGCTCAACCTCCTTTTCAATATAAATTACTTCTGGTTTCTTGGAGGAGCCAAAGTTGAGTAATGATTGACCTGTTCCAAGAGAAACTGCCTTACGATTTAAGTTGGACGCCATGTTTAAATTCAAATTTAAATTTCTATTATAAAGCTCTAATAACTATTCTGGCTATAGTCACTCTGTATAGGAGTTGATACGACAACAATTATGGTTGAATATAAGGTGTTAGAGATCATATTTATGCTTAGTTTATAAATATAATTTTTCTAATTTCATACTTAATAATTTCGATTTAGGTACCAACCAAGTATAAAATTGAGTTGGTACTGGTACCAATTAGGTTTTGAACCATTTTGGAACTTTTCCATCAAAACCTCATTAGTTTAAAACTTGGTACTAATTAAGTTTTGGTACTATTAAATTGGTACCAATTAAATTTAAACGAATTTAGTACCGTACTAATTAAATTTAAACAAATTTAGTACTAATTTAATGGAACTAAATTGATAATAATGGAGCTCCATCTCTAAAGTTTGATACAGCTTTTGGCAGCTTTCTCCACGTATCCTTACCAGGTTGACCTCCTATAAGATGCCCATATTTAATACTAAGATTTTTAATAGTAGGATCCAGAACTCTATATATTATAATTTGAAATTCAATAAGAAGAGAAGGAACAAGGAGGGAATCTATAAGTACTGCAATGAAGAGAGTTGAAGCTTAAGAAATGATCTCAAGATTTAGAAGCAAGGAAGATCTCTATCGATACCTCACTCAGCATGGTAAGTATGTGACATATGCTTAATCATGTATTATAGTGGGTTTATACCTTCCAACGATGGAAGGTACCAAAATTTCATTCTTAAAAGCTATACTCTGCGATGAGAAGAAAGCCTTCAAAACAATGAAATAAAGTTGATAGATATACCAAACTACCCAGAGATTTCAGTCACTAATCTCTACGAGGATGCGATGAATGATGAAGAGTTGGTCGTTTATCTTACTACCAAGAAACAACTCTCCAACAAGCTTCCAGAAAGGACTTCTTCTTTGGTGTTCTTGGCACTTTAAGAGAGAGTTATCTCAAAGAGATCATTGAAGAAGCTCACAAAAAACGCTACTCTATTTCTCATGAAGATTTAAAGAAGCAAGGCATACTAATAAGTGAGGCCTGGCTCGCTGAGCTTAAGAAGCATCCTTACCTCTCTAGTAAGCATTGATTTATAACTTTAAAGGGAAATCTGGGACTGGTATATTCCTAATGAAAGAGAATGCAAAGGTTCACAGAGAGAGAAAGTCATAGAAAATATATGAAGTTAGCAAGAGACTTTATAAAGATGTTTAAAAGCCAGATGAAATGAATATAGATGCAGGTGCTGGCACTAAGAGAAGAAACATGGGCCCAGGCAAGCCATAAGAAGAGGAGAAGAAAGAGAAGCCAAATGCCTTTCTGGGTTAATTTAATATGTGAATTATATTCATTCGTTTAAATCTAAAACTTATTTATAAACATTCATTCTTCCCTCTCTCGCACAAATTGTTGTCTTATCTATGCTCACTCTCTTACAACTGCTTTGAATTAAGTCAACTGTATCGATGGGCAAGTCATGCATAAGATGATACAGCAGCAGCTTCTTGTAGTGAGTCTTGATTTAACTCAGTAGAATTCAATTCCATTAAATTAGGGGCTAAAAGGAACGTTGTAGACAGGAGTTATGTTTAACTCTTCATAAGCTTTCTTAGACTCCTTAATCTTATGAACTGAAAGGTTATCAACAAACAGGATGATCTCTTGGTTACTATACTTCTCTCTGAGCTTATGTAGGAACTCTATATACTACTCTCGCTTAATAGAGCGAGGGTGAAAAACATAACTCTCTAAGCCTGAATCTTCACTTATACCAGCTAATATTGCATGGGTGACTACCCTCACTTTTTAGTCATAAACTTCTATATTATCATACTTCTTATACCAAGACTTATTAAAAAAAGTGTTGAAGGTGAATACAGCTTCATCAACGTGTATGAACTTGATGTTATTAATAATAGCCCTCTGCATTTAATCATATATATAGTTTAAATTATTACTATAAATGGCACTGTAAAATCAATCACTCTCTTCACTCTGTTGACAGTCTTGAAGGTAATACCATTCCTTCTATAAATATTGGCTATAGTCTAAGGAGAGATACGAATGTCAGGAAACTTGCGATGAAACATCACAGCTCGCTAGTCTAATGGAAAGTGTGCCCAATACTTCAAAGTCTTCGAGTCCCAGAGGTAGTCAATATGATGCTGTGAGAACTTGTATTTTCTTGCAGGATGCTTTCAAGTGCCTAAATTAAAATGCTAAACAGCTAACATGCAGTGATACCTAACAGTAGAGGCACTCTTGTGTAAGAGCTTTGCTATAGCTGCATAATTCAGTACTGGTTTGACTTAATCTATATTAATACCGTACCATACCTAAGCTTAAGCAGTAAATCTAAATACTTCGCATCATAAATAGACCCTAAATATCGCAAATTTCTATTTCTCATATTGAAAATTGGCCTAATTACTCTACTAACCCCAAAAAGACCCCAACAACACCCTACAAATCAAAGCACTTATAAACCTCACTAAGGGGTTTTGGGGTTTTGATGCAAGTATGAGCCCAAGGGAACTGAGTAAAAGTTGTCGATTTAGAAGGATAGGCTGTTTTACAATCAAGTGGATAAGTTGAGAGCGTATTGGAACCTGTCAAGGTTCGAAGGAGAGAACCTGGAAAAATACAAAATGTTTTGAATAAAGTAGTGGCCTTACCAAGGAGTCAAAAGGTTACTGGGCTTAGAGTGGGCTAGGAATAACTGGAGTAGTTGCAATAATCGATAGCGAACGACGCGGTGTACAAGACCCTCAATCAAAAAGAAAAGGCCGAGTTCATTGAAGGGTCCAAGTTCTATATTCACTACTAGACTCTGAACTAGCAAATGCTGAGAGGGATCTACGGGCGACTTGATTTACTATTAAAATCTTACAAGGAAAGCTAGAACATTAGAGCTACTGTGGAGGATATGGAAAATGACATCTTTGCTATGGTTAAGAGAGAGGCTGACAAACATAACTTGTTGCTTGGAAAAAAAAGGAAAAGTTATCTTACCAGATCGTTTGAGTGTTATAGGAAAACGAATAGCAACCAAGTCATAAGCGAGAGCAGCGGTCCTTGCGAAATGATTATTAAGATCTTCTGGAAAGCTCTGATTCCTGCTCAAGCTTCGGCTATTGCAATAATGGATACCAACTTCAATAAGCAAGGTAGAAACATAGTGTCTATACTAGAAAACACAACCTCTTGGGCAAGCCTGCATACTTGATGCCTAAGTATCCATACAACTTAAGGACCCTTTTAGAAGGCTTTTTCATAAATCAGAAGTGCTTCAAGTACGCTGCCTTCATGATCATCAAGACTCTATTCCAGGCCCATAAGAACAAAGTCTATCACCTGAATATTAAGCCGGAAAACATTCTGTTTGATAAGTACCACGTTCCTTACTTGACAGATTGGTTGAACAGGAATGTTTAGAGAGATGGAATCATTAACGAATACTCTCCTCCTGAATATATTAATAGAGAGATCCAGCCCTTAAATCATTTGATGATGAAGGCTTTAGATTCTTGGGGACTTGGCCTACTCCTGTTCTATATTCTTTGCAGAAGCTTACCTTACACTGTTGATGATATGTTAGCATTGAAAGATAAAAATGCGATTCTCACCAATAGACCTTTTGAGATACTGAATCCTAAGTTGGATGGTCAGTGGTTTGTCATCATTAGAAACTTGTTGACTCATGACCCTTTGTACAGATCCTCAATTCAGTCCTTGTACATGGATCCATTCTTCAAGCATCAGAGAGACTAAGTGGAAATCGACACATTAACTCTTCACGACTACGAGAGCGGCGACGAGTCCAATTCCTGAAGTCTAAAGCCCACTCGTCCAGAGAAGGAAGGTCCCTGAAATTCTTCGTTCTTGACGAACAAAAATTAAACGAAAATAATTGAATAATTATAATTAACCACCATCTTAATTAATATGTATAAGTCTCCCTACTATCTAGTACCGGAATCGGTGTCCATTTTAAAGGACATCTGTTTGTTTGAGTAGTACTTTAATGTGTCTGTAACAAACATCATCTATTAAATCGGTTATCGATTCGAAGAAGGTGAATTAATTTAGAAGTTTAATATCGTTTATGAGTATAATTCTGATCATTGTCTTAGGCCTCACTTCAACTCTAAATATTCTCCGCGGATTAAAAGAGACTTCCTCATAAAGGCGAGATGAGAAGACAAGTTGTCAAAGGATTATAAAAGTTTAAAATTATAGACAGAGAGAAAGAATAAGTTAAAAAGTTAAACAAAGATAATCTAAGATAATTTCATCAAAAGTCTGGTTCGACCAAGATCTAAACTGAGTGCACTTCCTACTTCTCATAATCTTCCTTCTTCTCCTCCTCCGTTTTCTTCTCTTCCTCCTGGCTTGGACAAACCTTGTCATCCTTGTCAAGCTTCCACATCTTGGACTCGTAGTTATCATCAGAAGTAAACAGATAGCAATTGTTGGTTATCACCCCCGCATCAATTTGTTAACTCATCACCCATTCTATTGTTGGCAAAGTGCACACCCAGTCAAGGGTGAGTATCTTCCTTGATCCTTCTTCAGGTGGCGTGGTAGTTCTTATGATCTTGAAACTTTCCATAAAGCCAAGAGTCAAGTCGATCTTACCCTTGAACTTAAAAGGGGACTTCTATATAAATGAAATGACACTGTAATCCTGGAGCATCTTTTCAAGTGCTCCTTCTTTTACCTTGCAAGTATATTCGCACTTGATGCCGAGAGGTATGATCATTTCATGGCCCCTGGGTGTTTGCTTTAAGTGTTTTTCTATTGAATCATCGCTAGGGATATCATATTGAGAAGTCCTCTTAGCTAGTTACCCTGTCCTCTTCTTTCTTCTCTTACTCTATTTTATCAGTTTCTTCGTCGCTCTCTCCTGTGTGATTATATTTGAGAAGGTAGTAATAGAGATAGTTAAGGGAGAAGGAGCCCAAGATCCTCTTTATGTCAGAGTGCCGTGTGAATTAAATCTTCTAGTAGTTTACATTCCTAAGTTTGTCAAAGGTCTATTCCTCAAAATCCTCAGTGAAGTTGAAGCTGGTGTTACTACCTTCATAGTCCTAAGATGAGACACCCCTACCTTCATCCCCAGTCTATACTTTCTTCGGGGATATTAATTCAAGATAAGTAGAAATAAGTCTATCGTTCTCTGTATCCATTTAATTTAATTTTATTAACTAAGTCACAATCAAAATCTATGTAAAGATATTGCAGGCTCAAACTCTTAGTAAAGCTGTAACTTGGTTGAGGATAAATCAACTTGCTTTTAAAAATCGACTGAAATACATTTGAGAAGTTTCCTTAAGTGTAACAAACATCACTTTATATTTCTCATACTTAGTCGCTTGAATTTTTAAGATTTCTTCAATTATTCTGTGTAATAAGTCTTAAGAATCTTTTAGGAGACTTATCTGCTTTGAGCAGCAGATACACCTACTGTCATTGAAATGCGAGCATGGTTTATAGAGGGAAGGGCAATAGAAAATGATTAGAGTTAGTTAAAGTTGTATAAATAGTTAACGCAAGAAACATCTTAATCAAACTAAATTCAAACAAGGGCAGCATTTTCAGGGGAAAGTGATCATGATGTCGATTTGCTTGACTGCATCATCTTTCTGTTCTTTCTGTTAATCCTGATCCACTGTCACTGCTTCTGAGTGAGCAACCCCTGGTTTATCAGTAAGGTCGTCAATCACTTACTTGTACCTGTTATACTTCCACAATCTTGCATGGCACTACTCAGGCTTGTAATCTAATAAGTTATATCGATTAACATCAAAACCATTTGAAAAGGTTAAGGCCTATAGGGTTGTGTTTGAGATTATAATATCCAGTGCTAACTCTGTTTTATCATCAGACCAATTGGGGTTGGTCACTAAGTAAGTTTAGAGCTTGACTCTCTCCATATACCCCACATGGAGATTTACTGCCTTTGCATCTACAGTTAGCTCGTCATCCTCTCTCTCAATAATATTGTGTAAACGATCAAGGTGAATTTTGCCAGTGAGCATTTCATTGATTAAGCTGAACTGGGAGTTATCCAACTTTAACTTTACGTTTTCATTCATACCAAAGTTGACTGTAACCTTGCGCTGACCATTTACAGTCACGATATACTCTTCCATACTAGGGACATCAGCGAGGTGGTAGTGTTTCTACTTAGACCAATTCCTGGTACCGATCATTAAGTGGTAAAGCTGGATGAGATTCAAGAATTTCAAGAGACCTTTTATTTACTCCTGGTCTCTACTTTTAAACTTGAATAAACTGATTTCACTGGGCTTATATGTTACTGCCTTTTATACTTCATAAAAGTCAAAACCACCATTCGAGTCCTCATCTTTTGGCTTGGACTCTGAGTTGTACAAACATTGGAGCATTTCATCTTCCAGCTCTTACATTTGGCTTTATAAATATAAAATTATAATCTGGAATTTAGATTAGATTAAGTGGTGATTAAAGATATTTGTAATGAATTGCCTTCCTTGATATAGCTGCAGTTATTTCTATGCTTTATATTAAGAATTCTATTGCCTAGTAGTTTGAAGCCTGGAAATAAAATAAGGGGGATTCCCTGAACTTCTCTGCTCATCTTTTTATGAGTGTAACAAACATCACTTTCCCACTGACATATCCACTCTAAAAATCTTTTTGATATTTGTCCAATTTCTCTGTTTAACCATACTTAGGGATCATTAAACATAATAAGATTGGAGTACCAAGAGCCCCTAAGCTATCAATAAATTTAGTGCTTGGTCTATTAAGAGTAGGAGCAGAGATAAACGATTAGAGTTAGTTAAAGTTGTAAAATACTTAGATGAATCAACAGTTTTAATCAGACTTAAGTTCAAACATGGTTTGCATCTTCAGGGAAAGTTACCATGATGTTTATTTTCTCAATAACATCAACTTCCTCTTCCTTTTACTCTTCCTGGTCCACTGCCATCATTTTGGAGTTATAATTCTCACTTGCGTACTTAGGAGGTTCTTCAATCTCAGTGTCGTATTTATCGTGCTTCCACAGCTTTGCATGGCAATTATTAATCGTGTATTTCATGAAATTGAAAAATTAAATTTTGAAACCATTTGATAATACCATGTTTTAAAGGGTTGTGTTTGATATTATAATATCAAGTGCTAACTCTGTTTTATCATCTGACAAATTGGGGTTGATCACTGAGTAGGTACACAACTTGATTCTCTCCATGAAGTTCACGTTGACCAAAATTTACTTCGAATTCCCAGTTGGGTCAGCAACTCCCCCCTTTAATATTTTGAGTAAGTCTGGAAGGAGAATTTTGTTAGAGGACACTCATGAGACAAGCTGTTGAACTGGGTTTATTCATCTAGTAAACATAGTACTCCTTCATCCCAAGGTTGACTGTAACCTTACGTTCTCCATTTACAGTCTCAATGAACTCTTCCATATAGGTCTCATTTGAAAGGTTGTATTTATCCTTCTCAGACAAATCACTGTTCCTCATCATTAAATGGTAAAGCTGGATGATATTCAAGAACTTCATGAGCTTCTTAATTTTGTCCTGGTCTCTACTTTTAAATCTCAGGAAGGAAACAACACTTGGCTATTAATCATCCTTTGCAAGTGGTAAATCCTAGAAGTCAAAGTTGCCATTCTTGATTTCATCCATTGGCTTGGACTCTGAGAAAATCAGGCAGCAGAGCATATCTGCTTACAGCTTTTTCATTTGGATTTGTAAATATAAAAATTATAATCTGGAATTTGAGATTAGTTTAAGTGGGGATTATAGATACCTCTACTGAATTGCCTACCTTGAAATAGCTGCAGTTATCTCTATACTTTATATTCAGAACAGGAATGCCTAGTAGTGTAACAACTGTAAATAAAGTAAGGAAGATTCCCTGAAATTCCCTACTCATCTTCTTATGACTGTAACAAACATCACTCTGAGATTTATGAGCCTGAGGCTCTGTATGAGAAAGATTATGAAGTTTTTTAAGAGGCCTATAGGATTAATGATACAAGTAATACAGATGCCCTAACTTAACTCAAACCATTAATCAAACAATTCCTTTGAACTAGGGTGCAACCCTAACCTAGAGATAGACTCCAGGAAGAGCTGCTTGAGGTTTTCGCAGTGAGAAGTTGTAATAATAAATCGTGCTGCTACTAGTCTCAAATAAGAGAAAAAGTAAGAGTAATAAAGCCAAGCTGACTCACCTCACCAGTTCACCTGGTAAAGCAAAGCAAATCAACAAAACTACTGCTCCTTCAACTCTGACTTTAATTTCTTGAACACGTACCTATAGGGAGTTAACAAAAATAAAAAGCCCAACTGGGAAAAAGGTTTCAAGTTAAGCTTAACTTAACCTAACTTAAGCTTAAAGTACTGTAGTACTCCACTTAAAGCTTAAAGCACTGTAGTACTTTACTTAAAAAGTCAAACTGAAAAACCAATAACTAACTGTAAAGCCTGCCTTACTTTACTACTAGAATACTGCCTGAGCCGATTTACGCTTGAGGCTTTTACACCTCTCTACAGTCAGGGTGAGTACCTAGGCTAGTAAAAACTAAAAAGGGTAAATGTCAAGTAAACTCTTTAACTCTTCAAGCACTACTTAGTAAAGTACCTTTAGTAAAACCAGTAAGTTAACTTAGGGTCTTAGCCTTACTTGGTTTAGAAGTAAAAAATGACAGTAATCAAAATCAACTAAGTCAAGTTAAGTGCCTCTTAAGTTGATTGATAAAAAAAATCAAAACCAATAATCAAAAGAATTGTAGAAATCTCTAGAAGCCTGAGGTTTGAATATTCAAACGGCTGGTCCTCGGAAACGAGGTTAAATTCGATTCATTTTTATAATAATTAACGACTGAACTACTTGCCCGACAACGGTTGTCGAAACGTGAGGAGACATCAGGGGGCCTAAATAAAGCTTAGGGTGTTCTTGAGGCAAAGTAAACTTCCAAGTCATAGTGCAAACGCTAGTTAGTCGTCAACAAAATCTTAAAACTGTTCGTTGCTTTTTTTTAAACGTTCAGATCTTTTTAAAACAAATAATCAATTACTTGCCGTATCCTGGTGGTGAAACGTGAGTGAGACATCAAGGGGCCTAAACAAAGCTTAGGGTGTACTCGAGGCAAAGTAACTTGGATAGCCAGTGATCGCAGTTGCATAGTAGATTGATTAAAACTTAAACTGATCATTATCTTTTTATTAATGATTAGACTGTGCCTGTTACCATTAAATCAAAAATCAAAACCAAAATCATTTCAGAAGTTCTAAGATTATCAAAAGCTCAAAAGAATAATTTAATTCAAGGAAGGCCTTCAAGAGAGTTCTTAAATTAAAAGCAAATTAATTAAGTAAGTGAAAATTGTTTTTTATTAAATCGAGGTTCTGTGTTAATGTTACTTGGGTTCTTTGTTAATGTTTCTTGGGTTCTGTTACTTTGTTACTTGGGTTCTATTTTAAAAATCATTAATCTGCTACTAAAAAATTGATCTTAAAGCCTGGCCAGGCAAGCTTAAGCTAAAGCTTTTTTTTAAATTAGAAAAATCTCCTAAAAGGGTTCTTGGAGTTCTGAATGATTTGTTACTGTTACTTTGGGTTCTTAAATTAATAAAACTGCTAACTGGTTCTTACTAGCAATTAATTGGGTTCTTTAATTTGTTACTTTGGTTCTTACAGTTACCTGTTACTTTGAGGATTCTTACTTGTTACTTTTTGAAATTTAAATGTTAATTAAATAAGCATAAATGTTTAGCTCTAAAAAAGATTTTATAGTAGCTACTATTACCAAAGCTTTAATTTTCCAAACCAAGCAATAGTGCTTTGAGCTAATTAATTTAAACCACTAGAGTGGTTAGTTACTTAATGATTAGATTTTAGACTTTAACTCTTTGAAAACCCCTGTTTAAAAATCTTTTGTAACAAACATCACATACACTTTAAACTTTAAACATGATTTTAATTAAATAGCTGTTAGTTTTAAAACTTGTTAAACGGAGAAAATTTTTAGCGTTTTTGAATTTTTACTTTTCAACTACTACTACTGGGCATAAACTAACTTGTAGGTTAATTAGGGATATAGGTAGGGAATATAAGCTGATAGCTGGAATTTGTGGATTTTTGCTCAACAACCAGAGAAACCTGAAATGCTGCCAAAATTTTCATTTTAGTACATCAAGTTTGAAAGTAGCCATGCTACTACTAATCAATGATTAGGTTTGAAATTTTGAAAAAGTTTTGAAAGACTGAGTGAGTACAGTTAGTTGACTTGATAGCAAGAACCAGTACTTGAGAGATAAACTGAGGGTAAGTTAGGGCAGTTGAAGAAAAGTGAGGGAGATTGGAGCGGAGCTCCTAACTTTGAAATTATTTGGGCCCTGATGTTTGTTACCAATTAATTCTGAATTTAAAGTAGTAACTAAAAGCTGGCTATTTATAGGGCAAGAATCCAATCAATTTAATAATATCTTAATTAAATTAGGATTTTTAAAACTGGCTGGAAATTGGTGGGAATTAAATATGATATGAGAAAGTTAATATTAGAAAGAGGTAGAGAGGGAGTGGAGAAATAGTATGAAACAAGATTTAGATAACTTAATATTATGCAAAATATATTACTTTAAGAAAAGAAATACTTGTCGGGACCATACTTCTCAAGGCTTTAGGCCGCCTTCTCTGTTTTGAAGTAGATCGAAAAGTGTACTCACTAATTTTAGGGTTTCAGAATTCCCTAACTATTCTTACCAGAGCCCACTGTACCATGCTGGCCCAGGTTTTTCTAGGTTGACGTAGTGCCTGAGTTGATTGTTGTAGTGGAGGTAGGGAATAGTGCAGGATCTTAGTCATTAAATTACTCATCTTCGTTACTTTCATCACCAGCATTGTCCTTGGATTTTTGAAGAAATTTTTTATCGTAAAGGAAATGCCCCTCAGCCAAGTCTCTTTTGACTTCCTACTTTGATTGGAGAGATTTTACTTGTTGTTTCTAAGCTTTCTACACTTTTACCTAATCAGAGAAGGCTTATTAATTTGGGGTTTTCGAATTTGTTTGTAGTGTCTGCTAAATTAATTATTTGGATATTGTATCTTTATTCCTTGCATTTAGATTTCCAGCATGATGTTAGCTCTGAGCCTCTTACTATAGTTTAGAGTTTGGTAACAATTATAAAGTCTGATCGATGCCATTTGCTATCACTTTTTCTTTTGCTTAGTTGACAACCCTTTCTTATTGTCCTTGATCTATTCTTTTGAGGACTGTTCTAGTTATCCATTGGCTGAAGTGGTTTTGGGTCTTTAATTTTTAGGGGTCACTTATTGAGTATATTACTCCTCCTCTCCATCATCACCTTCTCTGTTGTCCATATTATCGGATTTAGATTTAATCTCTTCATCTTCAACTTCTCCTTAGTCTTCTTCACTCAAATCTTCATCGCTTTGATTATTGTCATTATTCCTTGGTTGTTTTACTAAGTTAGATGATTAATTTGATTTCCTAATGAATCTACTTTTCTGTGCTTCTTTCTCATCATCAAAATTTTCATCGAAACTGGAATCTTTAACCTTATTATCAGACCCTTACCTTTGTGTTTCTTACAAACTACTACCACTTCTATGGCTTTTAGCTTAGTTAATTTCTACTTCTTCTTAAAGTTTCTTTTTCTTTTTCTGTGTGCTTGAAGGGCTAGATTACTTTTACAGATTATTTTTATTCTTGTTTACAAGTTAGTTTGATTTATCAGAATTGAAACCGCTTCGATTTGGGCTTTGAGAAACGCTTATATTTTTAGATTAAGAGTTCTGTATATTCTGTCGTGGACTCGGTTGTTGAGATGAAACAGGAATCTACTACTTTTATCTCTAAGCGGAAACCTTGATTTAACTTGCTTACTATGGATTACATTTGTTAGCATTTGCAGTTTAAGTGGACCGGGCATCTTGGCTAGTGGGGTCAAGTTACGAAGATAGATTGCTTTTAGCTATACTTTGGATGGGATGTTTAGATTCCTACTTTTTGTCTCTTTTCCTCAAATGCTCTTATGATTCATCATCTTATTCATTCCATTTACTTTTTTCAAACTACTTTAAAGCCTTTACTGGAGTCTGAAGTTGACTATTTGTATATTATTCATAGGCTATCCTCTTCTACTCACGTTGCTCGACATCAAGTTTCTTTGACACTGAATGGAATTATGTAGGCGTTTGGACAGAGTAAATGTGTTGTGGGCTTTCATAGAGCTATTTTAAGCAATGGGAACTGAACGGTTTTTATTCTTATATAATCACGTTTATATATCCAATTGGCCTGGGTTGACTATAAAATTTATGAAGAGACAAACATCAACTTACTTCAATGCTTTCCAAGTTTTTTAGGTTGATGCACTGAATTTTCTAGGCCTTCAAGAAAATACGCAAATACTGGTATTCATGGAATGGAGGTCTAAGTTTAGAATTTCTAGGGAGATCGTGACTTTATGGAATGAATGGATCGTTCTACTTTATTTCGTTGTTTTATTCATCGAATCTCTTGAGGTCCAATAAAGAAGAGTATCTATTGATGTATTGCCTTTGCTTAGAGCACACTAAAATGTTCATTATATTATATCTTAAGTCATAAGGGATCTCATAGTTTAACTCAATTTCTTAGACGTTTTACTGATTATTCGTATTTTTCTAGTTTCGGTTTATCTGTATGTAATATTGTTAGAAAAGTATAATAATTACAAGTGCTTTAGTATAACGGGCATGACAGGAACATTCTTAGTAATTACTAGCTATGCTGAATTAGTAATTTCATCAATAAGCTCAGTGAACTTGTTATACTCATGGGATAACTTCCCTTTGAAAACCTATTTCACGTCCTTATAAAGTTGGCCAGCTTATAAGATAGTGTCTAAACAGAAATCAATGTTGAATTCATTGTGCTTTCCATCCATATGTTTCACATATTCCTCTTACGTTTCATTTTTACCTTTATGGTTAAAAATAATTAAGCTTACCGAAATTGACAATCTTTTGTTTGATCATCCTAAGAGCAATGTAAGATGGTTTAGTTTAGACTAATATGTACAGTAAGGGTATTGCACATTATCGTACAATTTAAATTTCTTCTAGACTTTAGAGACCATCTTATCGACAAGCATGAACATATACTTTCCTCTTTGGAAATATCTGCAACGCAATATTCCAGCTCCGTGACATTGTAGCTACAAAAGTTAAATAATAACAAAACTTACCATTAAAAAACTTGACCCAAAAGTTTCTAAGTCTGTATTAGTAGCTCGCAGGGGTTCCAAGCATAGTGGTGGGAGGAGGTGTGTCTTATAAAGTTACCGAATAAAACCTCAGCTAAACTGGCATGTTAAGCCCAATTTAAAAAGCCTCATCATCCAGGATTTCATCGATCAAGTTAATAACATATTCCTGTTCTCTGCCTTTTTGATTTGTGAAAAGTTAGGGTATTTTAATGATCCCTCTCTTCATTGACATAGCAACAAAAAGGTAGTCTTCGTCCTCCCTTAACACCACAAACTCAGACCGAGGGGTTGGATCCTTATCATGAAAATAAACCACCTCGATAACCACAGAGCCCTCTCCATAGACGCGTTCACTTAGAGTGTCTAGATTCTTATGGGTAAGTTCAAATATCGATGGAAAGGCTGACAAGTTGTTTTTTGTATAATCTACCTCATGAAATATTGTGACTTTAAAAGGCTGCAACTTATAATTGAAAATCAGAGCATGGAGCACTTATCTTAAAGGGAAATTAAAAGGGTTCAGAAAGTGGTCACTTGTTATTTATTCAGGCTCAGAAGAATAAAATGCAGGCCAGCATCATAAAGGTTGCTCTCAAATCATTGTAGACTGGACCATCACAGAGTATATTAAGCAGCCCGAGAAGTTCGTTGGCGTATGAGTAGTTTTCGGGTTAATTGCAGATTTCTGGCTTGAAATAATAATCTGTGTTGAAGGCCTGCTTGTAATTTCTATTCTGAAAGAATTTGGTTTTATTTGATCCTGGAGAAACTTGATACCTAAAGGAGGTATGCATAAGGCGATGTCTATTGCATTGAAAAAAGGTGATCCTGTGAACATAGCTTTCTTATATGAGTCGCAGTCGTTTTCAATGTATTTATAGAGTTTGACAGCATAGCCAAGAGTGCTCTTAATATGAACTATTTCGCTATCTGTGAAACTTGGAAGAGGGAAATCAATTATGTGAAAGCGATGGAGTATTGTATCTTCCTCACTATTCTCATTCAATAGTGGCTATACGTATAAGCGGGAGAGTGACTTCTTCTCCTTATTATCTTCCACTCTTCCATAATTTTTAGTCTCAGAACCGTGTTTGAAATCCTTGGTAAAGGCTGTGGGCTTTGATGGTTTCTGTGGTTGCTTTTGTTATTCAATTAGCTCTTTATTTTCTTTAATTTCGTGGTATTTATTTGGAGTTATCATGCCTGAAGTTTTCTTCAGTGCAGCTGTTCATATGATAATTTTTCTTTGCTCTGATTGCTCACTTATCTTGAAATTTTCGATTTGCTTTTCCGATTTTCTTGCATGATTTCTCTTTGTTCCTTCAGTTCTTCTATGTTAGAAGTAAAAACTTTCAACTCATCAAAGAATCTTAACCTGGTGTTTTTATAAGTGGCTTAGCAAAACCAGTAATTACAGTAAGGGCTTGCCTTGACAATTTCTAAGAAGCTGTGTATTAAGTCTTTTATTAAAATCTATTATTCTTCCCAAGTGCGTGGCTTAGTTTAAAAATTTTCAATTTTACTTTGGTAATCTGACATTTGAGTTTCTTGGTATAATTAAATCATCTGTCCTTCTTGATTTGGTAATCGCTACTGCGAATATTGGTAATCTGAAATGCCTCTCACAGTTTAATTGAACGTATTGAGGTCTAAGTTGTTCTCCAGTTCTTCAAGATGATCTTTATCATCTTCTTACGAGAAAAGAGGGTTGATATTTGAATTGTTATTATTTTTCATCTAACTCAAAATCAATTAGGACTTTTGGTCTTTATTTACTTCTTACTGAAAATATCACTGTTGGTCAAGAGTTTTTTAAACTGCATACTTCGAATATAATCATCCTAATTAGAGATATAGTTACCATCTCCAATATCTTCGTCTAAATCATCTTCCAAAGATATATTTATATATTCTGGATCATCGGATTGTCATTATTAATCTTTAATCAAGTCATCGAAACTGGAAACTTCTTCTTTTTTTATGAGCTTACAATTTTAAACATCTTGGGCTTTAACAGTGTGGATAAGGAATTCTAAGTCAGCAGAGCAAACGTTTTGTCTATCTGATTGGGGTATGTAAAATTTTTCTCCTTTCCTATATTTTGGATACTTAAGATTCTAAAGTCGGGTATGCCTCTAAGTAATTTCCTTGTTTTGTATAGCTTAAATCAATTCAAATTGGACTCCATCTAAGGATTTACTGTCGACCATATCTTAGAAAATTACAGGGTCCAGCTAAACAAGTGTTAACTACTTTGTCGGAGTTGTATTTAATAAGGGATTCTAGAGCTTATTTTAGAAAATCGCATAGACAATCTTCACAAAGAGTTGAAAGTACGGCTTCTCAACTAGGGTTTTGTTTTTTATAAGGCTATCAAGATAACAGATGAAAAACTCGATCCCTATAGTGTCATGAGAACATAAGAACTCAAATACTGTCCCTGAAAAGTACAAAGGGGCGCTTTATGACTCTAGTATGAGAGAGTGTAGAGCTATGCAATTTCAAGAGCAGAGTCTCCTTCCTTGTAAGCATAGATA
>ARYC01004182.1:0-41050 GCA_000711775.1 Oxytricha trifallax
CAATTTCTTATAATGACCTTTCAATAACCCCCAATACAATTCAATTCCATTGAACTAAGGGATGTAAGGAACATTGAATACAGGTGTTATATTTAGCCTTTCATATTCCTTCCTTGAGTCTTTAGTTTTATGAACTGACAAGTTATCAACGAATAGAATACTTTCTTAGTCAGCGTACTTATCTCTGAGTTATTGCAAGAATTTAATATATTATTCAGTCTTTATAGAACGAGGGTGAATAACATAAGTCTCGAGGCCACTATCTTCACTTATACCACCAAGTATTGCATGAGTTTAAACCTTAACCCTTTAATCACATACTTCAATGTTGCTGTACCTCTTATACCAAGACCTAGATATGAGGTATTAAAGGTGAATACTGCCTCATCAGCGTGTATGAACTTTATATTATGCTCTTAAGACCTCTGCATTTAATCGAATATATAATTTAAATTAGTCTTATAAAATGGAACATTAAAGGAAATCACTCTCTTAATGCGATTGACTGTCTTGTAAGATATTCCATTCTTTATATATGTTCGCTATAGATTAAGCAGAGATATGAAGCTCAGAAAATTGGCGATGAAACATCACAGCCCTCTAGGATAGAGAGAAAGAGCCCAGTTTTAAGAGTCTTATCATTAATAAGATATTCAATATGATGCTGCTAAAATTTTAAAGGTCTCTTAGGCTAGAATTAAGATGCTATCTCTTTAAATTCAATGCTAATAGAAAGTGAGACCTCACAGTTGCTGGAGATTTATGGAGTAGCCTTGCTATAGACATATAATTCAGAACAGGCTGAGTTATTCACTATATTCATCACATCCATATCGCAACTTAAACAATAAATCTATATACTCACTGTCATAAACTGACCCCAAACTCGCATATACTCAATTAAAATACTAATATTTAAACATTAAACCCCTACATAAACCCTATTAAAACCCTAATAAATATGCACTAATAGTCTACTTTTATCAATCAAAAACTCAATCAAACTACTGAAAGGGTTTTGGGGTTTTGAATGTGATGTATTTTTACCAGCGCGTAATTTGCATTCAATGTTTATCCATCGTATAAATCCCTTGAAATTTAACTTTACCTTAAGTTCTTATATTCAGAAGTTATTTTATCTTCATTTTTCAAAGATTAGGTTTAGTATGTATCTAAAAACAAAAATGTAAGTAAATTTAATGGAAATTGAGTTTAAAAATTGATAATAAAACTTACTTTGCTTTGAAATGCTATTGTTGTTTTAGATGGACCAGATCCATTTTTATTAATAACAATGTAATAAATGTCTGTTTTAATTAATGATAATGACAATTTTTGATTTCATAAAATTCATATACAATATTAAATTATATTTGTGAGTAAATAAATTATTTTAAATAAAGTCCAAACACATGCTTTTCAAATAAGTTTAAAAAATCGGGGTCTTTCTTTAGTATTATAATTAATGTTAATTTCGCTCTAATATCTAAATATAATATTATTTACATATAACTTAAATATAAAGCCCTAAAAATGAATTTTAAACAACATTTAAGAATGTAAAATTTTAATTAAAAACAAATATTTTGAACTCTGTTAATATCAATTTATACTGTGGATAAGTTAGTTTGGCAAAAGAAGACAATTATTCTTTCTTTGTACTTTCTTTTAATCTTTGATCCTCTTAATGTACTTTTTTATTGATTCATTTCCTATTTTTGTCCATTCTTATCGTTGGTTGTGTGCTCTACCAAATATTTTTAAATACTTGCCATGAGGACACATTGTCTCAATAATTTCATAAAGTTGATCAGGCTTCCAAGACCCTTATCTGGCTTATTCTACTATAATATTTGGAGCGTTGTGAGTGTGTGAAATCATTCTGAGGTTATGGTACGATCCATTTTTCTTAGCTACCAAGTAAAACTCGGTAAAGTGTCTTAAATAGTAACCTATATTATTTCTTAAGAGTCCGTCTTTTCTAATTTTTACCCAAGTTATTATTCCGATTCTTTCATATTTATGATCTTCAAGGTAATTTAATCCTACTTTTAATTTCTTATTTGTTATCCGCATAAAAAAATACCCAACTTGCTATAATTCTTTAATTGGAATACTATTCATAATTTGACTATCTTTAAGAGTATTGTAGTCCAATTTTAGAGCTGTACAGTCACAAGGAGAGTCAGTCAAAATAACTTAAAATCTATTTCCTATTAATTCTTCAATGTTATCCTCCAAAACTTGATTTTATAATTCTCTTTTAAGTACATCTCCTTGGTATTTTATTGCAGTTCCTTTAATCTGTCTAATCCCCATTCGAATATTTTTATCTCATGATTGCTTTGTAAAGAATTATTAAACTATTACACTTATTCCTCTTTTACTATTTAAAATGTTTTGGTAGATAATCTCTAGCAGCCCTATACGAAGTATTTTCTGAATACTGGATGACTTCATCATAATCATCTTCTCTGAATTCCTCTTAACTTTTCTCTTATATTTAAGTTAAACTTTCATGATTCTTCAAAAAGTTAAATTTCTCTAACATTTATTCTTCTAAATGGGCATTTAACTTTTCCATGTTATCTAACTTAGCTAATAAGTACTAATTTTCATATTTTAGCAGTTAAATATCCTTAGCAAATTAAATTTTCATATCAACCATTTATCATTTCGTTTAGTGTAACTCTTATCTAAGATTTTATATTTCATAATTATTTCCAGCATTTTATCGTTTGCCAAGTAGTTAATTTTGATACCATAATTACTTTTTAAATAGTTTTTGATTTCTCTTATTTTTACCATTATTGTTAACGTTTTTGATATTTATTGTTTGCTTTTGCTTTCATAGTTTTCCATACTTCCAAACTTGGTAATGACTTATTCTTAAAACAATTATTTAAAGTCTCTTAAATTATTATTGGATAATTCCAATCTTTATATTTATTCCTAAGTTATTTCCTAGTGCTTTTTCAATCTTTTGTAATAATCACTTAAGTTAATGTAACCAAACTATTTATTGAATTTAGATTTGAGTTTTGAGTATTAAGCAATTACTCATTCTAAACATTATTAATATCTTAATAAGATGAACATTTATTGATAATGATAAAGATTAATTTTATTGGGGAGGAATTAGATTTATACTTTGAAGGTATTAATTATAGGCTTACTACTGCTGTATCTATTAATAATGGCAATTTTTGTCTTGCTGAAAATAATGCAAGGCTTGATATTAATAATAGTTATTCCATGAGTTCTGGTCGCTTGACGCATACCAATTATTTGTATCTGCACTCAATTCTTGTTGATTTGAAAAAATGCTTTAACTAAAGTTATCACTGTAAGTAGTTTAAGTTTAGAGTTCTTAGTTTATTCTAAAACTTTGGGAATTTATCCAAATTGCATGGCCTTATAGATCTAAAATAAATTATTATTTAAATTATAAAAATAAACATACTTATACAAATCTTTTTGGTTCTCTCAATCAAATATTTATTTTAATAGTAAAAGTTTTGCAGATATTTATTTCTTCTTATTAAGTAACTTATTGGTAAAGCATTTTTTTAAACTATATATGTAAATTTTGACTTTTAAATAAATTAAATATAAATAATAAAATACTGTGAAGTTTGCTTTTTTCAAATTAAATTTTGAAGATCACAAATAAATTCACTGAGAAGTTTCCTTAGCTTAATTGCTAAATTTTCAAATTAAAAATTCAGAGTTTTGGATTTAATGCCTAACAAAATTGATTACTATATTTTATAAACAAAAATTTAAGATCTAAAATTAAAATCAAATTCAGAGATTTTAAAAATTCGCACCATAGTATCACAATAAATTTAAGTTAATTTATTTTCAAAATCCCCGTGCATTTGTCAGGAACCCATCCGGGTTCTAAGTCAGATTTTTACTTTTAAATTTAATTTTTTATAAGATAAAGTTCACCGATAAAAATATGATTCAGTGGCTTAGAATTAAAATTATTTGATTTAATCAATCTCAAGTTAAAGTTCTTATGTGAATATTAGCACTACCTTCAATAAAAAAGCAAGAACCATTAATCCTTTTGACTGCACTTTATTTTTAATGCTTTGAAATTATACTGCTATTATAATAAGTAAAAACTCTAAAAAAGAATATGAATTGGTTAAATCCCTCTGAGATTAAAGAATTTTGCATATTAGTCCTCTGAAATTAATCAATCAATTTCTTTAAAACTCTATTCTCATAACAAAGAACAAAAAATAGCTAAAAAAGTGTCTCATAATGGAATGTTTGGCATTATTGACTATTGAAATTTTGATTAACTCACAATTTAAAAAGTTTGAAAATCCAATAAAAAGGGTATCTTAATTGGAATAATAACAATTAGAGCTCAATTCATTTGATTGACTAAATAGAATACACCTAAACCAATAGATTTGCTTTTACTCAAGAAAATTAGGAAAAGAAATATAAAATTGGATTGGGCTCGTTGTTATTATGATATTTCTATTAACCAAGCCAAAATTGACTATTAAAATACACAGCAATTTAGAATCTTATTAATTGAATGGTCCTATTACTACTGAATCAAAAACCTATATCTCATTAATAAAGTGTGATTACCATTATGAAAATGATATTGATATTAAACACGTTAATCAAAACTTAGCAAAATTCAATTGCACTCAAGCAATAATGATCCACATACCAAATGTAAACCCATATACTTTAAAGCCAAAATTTATACTTGCAAAATTTCTCTCGATTGCCAAATTAATCAACAACAAAAGTCAAATACAAATTTTAACATTAATATCTCAGGAAAAATATGAATTATTTTAGAAGTACTTGGAAAGTATTAAATTTCCAAATCTTAATTTTAGGATAAATAAAAAAGAATTTCAAGTAAAAATAAAATTAGTTGTAAAAATATAGAATATAAACTTTAGTCATAATTGCCACCCAATAAAAGAGCAGGTTTATTAAAAACTATTTCAAGAACTGTTTTTCAAGTTGAAGCAGTAGGATTTACCAGGAATGATAGAGAATTCCTGAGAGAAGTGTCAAAAGCCTTTTTTATCCATGAGAAATCAAGATCTTAGATATGGGACGAATACTATTTAACAAGTTACTTCCTAAATAATAAGGGAATTTATTAAATCTTGTAATTAAATTACTTATTGGAGAGGCTTATTTTAGAGGAATTCCAAAACTTTCTTTTTATTTGTGCAAAAACTTTCTCAACTAGACCCAAATCAAATTGATATGGACCTAGATAAGATATTGGGATTTATATTCATTTTAATTGGTGCTATGTGTAAGTACTTCAATAATAGGTCGCATTATCAATTTGAAGAACTAATTTATCTTGCCCTTCCTTATCAATTAACAGCAAACTATTGCAGAGCTTAATCACAAAATAAATAATAGTTATACTATTGTTGTTACAAGAATCCACAGTGAACATGAAATTTCAATCACTAAAGGCTGTTGCATTTAAATTTAAACGACTTATTCACTTTTAAGCTGTAGAAAATTTCTTTATATCCACATAACTCTAATCTTTTAAAGGAGCGCTGTTGTATTGAATACAGCTTTCATCAATGTTTATTATAACCTTTTCTTGAAATAGATAATTTATATATGTTTTATCGGTAAATTGATGTAGAATCCTATTTCTTTTTTATATTGATCTATTGTCTTAGTAATAAATTCTTTTGTACCTTAAACCCAACTTATTTTTTAAGCAGTTTTGTATTTAATTAAGTGAAGCCTTTCTCTTAAAGGTTTAGTATATCTTGCACTGCAATTATTTCAATGAAATGAATTAATTACACTCATTAACCTGTTATTTTTTAAATATTGAAATCCAACTACCCTATCGTCCCATGTATAGTTTACCTTTTAGCTTTAATTTTTCTGAGCCATGACTAGAATTTGACAAAATCTAATTTAGCTTAAAATAGCTTATCTTAAATCTTTGACATATTTACTTCTTCGTAACTTACCTATCCTTTAGCAGCTAAATAATCAAATCAGTGTCGATACTTTAAGTAAGATTAACTCTTTTCCCTTAATCTAATCTTAATGGTTTTATCGATTCCTTGGATATACTTCTTATATCTAATGCTTAATTTTCCTTTCTAGAAAATGCTGTTTCACTGATAGTAGCCTTTAGATTTTAAATTATTTCCTTTGATTAAACAAGAATCTCTTACTTTTGCAGATCTTCTAAAACTTTTGAACTTCTAACTCTTAGATGAATAAACACTGCTTTAGCAAGTAATTCTTCCAGATCATCCAACTCCAAAGAATAATTTAAAATTTCTTCAGGTAAAAGCCCTTTTATTAAATCTGTAGGATCCGATATTTCCCATAATTAATTGCTGCCTTAAGCGCTTTATTCTAATGGCTCCTCTAATTCTTTTAGTATAGTTAAATCCAAACATTCTAGCTAGGTTTCTATAGCTTTTAAGAGTTCCAAACTATTAGTTAGCTCATCTCAATATTATAAGGTATTTAGGTGTTGTCATTTGAATCATGAGACCTTTACGAAGAATTTATACTGCTTTCCAGTTGCTATTAACTCTAGGAATAAAATGATCGTATATCTTTCTACTATGACTTTTTCATTTTTATCAATAATAATTCTTGTTAAAAAATTAATAATTTTAAGCCAAATAATTATTCACTATATAGAATACCTTTGACTTATATTAAATATCTGAATGTATAATTATTAATTATTTAAAAAATACACAACAAAAAATATCTCTTCAGGGTAAGTAGCATTATTACCATAACCTTTTTATAGACTTAATTTTGAATTTTAAGATGGATCACAATCTTTTTCAAGTTAACGTACATTGAGTTCGTGAAAAGATATGATTAAAGAAAGAGTTTTATGACTTTCTCGCTTAAGAGAGTGGGGCGTATCTCCCTAAGATGACTTGCTGTAACATTTTCTTTCTCAAAGCAATTTTAAACGGTTAGAAAGAGGTATGTTAATTCAATCCTAATTTATTTAGTACTTGAGAAGGTCTGATGTAATAGTTGCTGCTGTCCCTTAAATAGAAGGGCTTACAGCTGACGATTTCTTAGATTATGCTAGAGATAAGCCCTCACTGTTGGCCTTCTTGCCAGATCAATGTGACGGTCTTCACTTAGATAAAAAATAAATTCGTGATATTCTACTTTCCAATGACAAAGATGGCATCAACAATATTATTCATAATGCAAAAAAGAAGAGAAGAGATCGATATGATAACAATAATAACTTAATTCTTCACATGAAGCCTGAATTTGCTTAAACTTTGAGCGAGTCCTTGAGCGATAGTGGTAAGCTCTTAAAAACTTTACCTATTTTTAGTTTAAAAAGGGCGCTCTGCACATTTGATAAATAATTTTCGCAAAGAAAAATAAACCAGAAAGACTTAGAAGAAGTCAAAAATAAAAAAGAACAGGCACTAAAAGGAGCAAATAAAATACCTTGAAGAAAACAAAAGAATGAGAGATGAATTTGAAATCACAAATAGATGACCTCTCTGGATACAAATCGTTGGTTCATTAATTACATGAAAGTGGTGTAATTGATAATGAGTGCAGATTATTGTCTAATTAATAAAATTCCTCAATGGAAAGAAGAATCTAAGCCCTTGATTAATTATATTAAAAAAGTTAATTTAATCTAAAGTGTTATAATTCTAATTAAAAACGAATTCAATCTTCTTTATTGTTTAATTATCTTTCAATCATTCCCATGATCCATTTGAAATCATTTATGAAAAATAAGTGGTAGTCTATAATTTAAAATGAAAAAGTCTTAAAATAATAAGTATTAGTATAGGTAATTACAGAGATGAAATCTAGAAACAGCTTTATCATCTCTCCATTCTCCATCGTATTTTGCTCATCTGGTCATACCTACTTTGTTGTTCCCCACTTTTCCCAGAGTATCTTGAGCTTTCGATCTACTGACGTCTGAACTCTTAGTGGTAAGTATTGCTGAAATATAAAATTTTTAGATATATTTTTTGTAACTTACAAATTTTAGTGAATAACCAGCTGCTCCAACAACACCATTTTTAGGATTTCATATTTTCTTAATTAATTTCATTTCAATTTATCGATTTTCTATTATAAATTGTAATTGTTTAAGCTTTTAAGAGTTACTTTTAAGTTAGGTTTAGGTGATAAAGTCCTATTACCTGTGATTCTTTCATAGCGAGATTTGGTTGCTGGAACCTCTTATTGTACTTTCAAGTTATTCGCAACTTATATTAAATTATTAACATTTTTAATCTTTACGCTTTGTCTGATCTCTTTGAGTGTATTGTCATCTTCACCAGCATCATAAGCGTCACTTTACAAATTTTAATCTATACTATTATTCTAGTTTACGACGGCACTTTCTGGTTCAATTATTTCTGTATTACCTTAACCCTTGCATTAATTAGAAGATATCACATCATGCTGCACTTTCACTCTAGCAACAAATTTATCTTCTTCTACTATTTCAGCTTTATCCGCAGCATTTGTAACAGATCTCTTGTGTTTATATATGTTTTAAGTTTCTTAGATTGTTTATCTCTAGAGTTCTTCTTCAAAGAGAGTTAACTACTCTATTAAGCTGTGTTATGATAAGCGTTAATTCATACTCTTTCTAGAAAGGGAGTCTTTACTGTTTTAAGAAGCAAGAAATGAATTTTAAATTTCAACTTCAACTTCAAACTTATCCTAAACTATTGATTGAGATTCATGTTTGTTTAGAATAAGCTAGTTCATGCATTAAGGCTGGCAACCCAAAACTGTCTGCAGCATTGCAATCTTCATATGAATTTAATTTTCTAGGCACTACTGGTGAAGTGAAATAACCTGTTCAATTGTTTACTTGGATCCTTGCTTATATATAATTTACTTGTAGGTTCCTTTACGATGTAATCTTCCCACTCTTCCAATTATTTGTTAAGTTGATCTTTTCGAAAAGACATCTGACAAGATATGAAAAAGGCCACCATTAAATTCAATTTCGTGATTCGTTTTAAGATCGGTATATCTTCCTTATTATTCATTAAGTAGAAAAACTCCATACTATCTATCCTTCTCCATTTTTGCTGACAAATATTTAATCGAATTGTGCTTCAAGGTTTGTTCCTTTTACATTATTCATTGAGAAAAAATATTCTTGTGAGTACTTGCGAAAGTAGCTTTCAATAGTTGAATAAGACAATTGTAATTGGCTACAATAATTACAGGAGTAAACTTGCAATAATCAGCAAACAATTCAAAAATTCTCTTGCAAAAATCTGCCTAGTTTTATGATACTAATTCTTATTCCAATCTTACTCTCTTATCTCATACTATTGAGCTCAATTTAGGAAAGAATATTTCTCTTGACTTAGACGCTATTATTTGCAAACAGTTTGCTTCTTTAAGGCTCAGGGTCGATCCGGTAAATTCAACTAATCGTTAAGCGCAATTAAAAAATTTAAAGTTTTTCTCCATTTAGGATATGCTTTCATCTAATAATATCCAGTCATACTCATCAATTAGGACAATAGACCAGCCCCATATATTCAACAATTCTTGATTTCCAAGTTAGCTCTCAAGATATTTTTGAGTTAAATAGCAAACTCCAGGTTTCTTTTCATACTGGTTTACGTTTATGTTGAGGCTAAGGCTTGTCGCAAGTTGTTCAAATCTCTTTTCATCTCTTAAAATCAAATGATCATTTTTTCCAATGATAAAGACAGGTAATTATGGGGTCTTGGCATAAAGACCTGCTAATGTGGAGCAAAGTAAAGTTTTTCCATTCCCTACTCAGATATTAATAAAGCTAAATTTTGTGTCTTCCCAGAGTAGATAATTTAATGCCAGCTTCTATAGAGAGAGAAAGTCAAATCCTATAATCTGCTAAAGCTTTTAAACTTAATTAGACATTTTAAATGCCTTATCTTGCATAAGCTACAACTACTCTTTTACAGAATCAGTGTCTTTATTTAGTCTTTTAAATTGACTTAAAAGTCTACGCTTGTCTTCCTCATTAAATTCTAAAGTTTTATTTGGTACATGTAGCATTTAGTTTAGTTTCGTAAATTCTGCTCGAAGACAATCTTAAATAATATATCTTCTCTGTCTGACACCTTTCTCTTAATATATACAAGCGAGGTTCTTTCATAAATCAGATATCTCATCTAATTTTGTAACCTAAAGTGGATTTCTTAATATTAACTCTTGCGATAGCTGTTAGAGGTAGAGATTGATATCCTCCTGATCTATAAATTCCCATTTCTGAACAAATATTTATCCCATCGTGCTTATAATGTTGTCTAGTTTTTTATAAGAGGATGCACTTGAAAGTGCACAGATTTGTATAAAATCTCCGACGACATTGATTGGCACATGCCGAATCAGTCTTAAGCCTTAGTCTTCTTTTAGTATATAGATAAATGGCTTACTCAGACAAAGCAAGGTATTATGAATTAATCTAACTGCTTAAGAATCAATTTTAAACTATTGGAAAATTCCTATCATAAATAGAATAATACCAATATTGGATTTGTCAAGCTTGGAAAGTTTATCTTTAAATTTTTGAAGACAATCAGGCTCGTTCATGAAGATATAATTTTAAAGGCCAAGTGCTTATCCTGTGTTTGGTCTTTATGTCAGAAGAATTAGAGCACTCTTAAGTAAGGTCTCATCTATCTTAATAATCTCATAAATGTAGTAAAGCAAAGATGAAACAAAGAAACTAGTTTTTATTTGAAGATTTACTTGGGCTCGTTGATTAAGTTTATTTATGTTTCAAAACATAAACTCGCAAAAAATAAAATCCTACGAACAAGCACTTTTAAAATTTTGTAGAAACTCTAGTAAGCTTTAGCTATTTCTATTAAACAACTTCCAAATTAACTCTTGTCTTTCATTAGGTTTGAGTATCATATATTCTCTAATATTGTTGGATGTGAGTTCAAATTGCATTTTAGCTCCGTAATTTACTTGAGCATTCAGAAAGTCTCTATGATCATCAACAAATTGCTGCCCGCCTTTAAATTTCTATCCTCACTGCCACTCTTTGGCTGCACTTTTGATTGACAAGAAAGATCTTTTAATGGTTTAATTTAAGCATCCTTCACTGATTTAGCAGAACTCTAAGTAGTTTTGTTAAAAATGAATTTGCTAACAAATTTTGCTAAATCTCTTGAGCCAATTAATGGCTTAAATTCTTCCATTTCAAGTATTTTACTAATGTCATAGTTGTGAATTGGCAAAATAAGCTTAGCCTTGTCAATTAACTCAAGGAATTGAGCGCCATCATATTTTAATCTTCTCCCTTTTTTGATTTATTTTTAGAGAGCTTCATCATTTTACTTTGTTTTCATCTCTATGTGTAATAGACTTTACAGATCTACACTTTATGTGAGTTCGTTATCAATTAATCTTTGTTAAATTTTTTTAATTTTAGGTTCAAATAAAAGATTTTGCAATTAAGAGTTGTCGAATGGTTTTAAGATGGCGGGTTGAATTGAGTTCATAATTTAGGCAGCTAATTTAGTTAACTTAAATATTTAAATTAATAGACTTAATTAAAAAATGCGCTTTTATATTAATTCTTAATTTATTTTTGCAATACTTAATTAAAAAATTGCTCCATATGGAAGATTTTTTTCGATTTGAGTATCTGAGAAATCCTGCTTAAGTCCGAGCTATTCCCGTTTAAGATTACACAGTCCTCTGGGCTAAAGTTCAAAATTAGAGATGCATTTTATGTAAGATTAGCCATTTCTAGGCAAAGATAGGGATGTCGAATTTTCCTTAGAATTATACAAAAAGATAGATTTAAAATGGCATGAAAAGAAAATGGAGGATGGAATTTTCTAGTGTTTATATCAACTACAAGATCAATGACTTATCTTAGACAGGAAATTCCTTAGCTTGATAGGATTTAAAAATCTTAAGAATACCATAACAAGATTTATTTGCTCTCTGAAATTGTTTAAGAATAATTAAGACGACTTAATGGTAAAATAATTATCATTCTCTCAAATTTTAAATTAAAGTTAAAAATTATTTTGTAGACTATACAGTTTTGAAGCTCTACCCTTCAACGATATCAGATCTGGAAGCTCTTCTGTTAAGGAATAAAGTAAAAGGACTAATTAAAAAACTAGCATTTATTTTTTAAGAGAAATGAATAATTCTCTGAAACTTTTAGGCTTATATTAATTTAGATGACTTAAATATTCATTTCCTTGAATTTATATTCTCTTTTAATTTGACTCATGGGGTTTTATAATTCATAATAGCAATCAATTTAATATAAAAAATAATTCAAAACTTTAAATACATTTAATTTTTAATTAATATTTAATTGTAGATAATACAGATTACATTAAAGATTATTTAATTAAAATATAAAATGGAAATTTTCTAAATAATTATGTTATCTTTTGCAAACAAAATTAGGCATGGATACTAAATAAAATATAAAAGATTAATGCATTAGAAAACTGTCAATAAGACTCATTCATAATTTACTGTTAATATTTTATGCAGTTATTTTCAGGATTTAATAACAATTTAATTAATCTAAAATATGTAATAATAATATCACGAATAGTAAAGAAATAATAATAATTAGGTAATAAATAAGAATAAGCAATTAAAAAAAACGTTGTGAATGTTAATACTACTACTGGGAGGTGAAGTTCACTTACTGTAGCAAAAGAAATTCATAAGGCAATTCTATGAATTAGCATCTCAATCAACAGCCTAAGGAAGAGAAGAGAATGAAAGTGATAAATAGAGTCCAACAGGAACAACAACAAAGAAAAGCCCTAGATTAGATGCTAAAATAACTACAAGTATTAACTCAAGAATTATAAGAGGAAAAATCCTGACTAGAAGATGGGAATATTTAGGGGTTCAAAAATAGTCACTTTTAAGGTTAAAAATGGAATAAAATAAAACTGTAAAATAAAGAATTATATAATTTATAAAATTTTTGCGATCTGATGCTGTTCGAAGAAAGCGTCAAGAACATGAAAATGTGGAATAAATTTGTTGAAGAATCCCTTAAAGCAAATGGTCGATTATACGACTTTGTACAGATGAATCATTCACATAGATTAAGGCAAGACTAATTTTATCAAAAAATGAGTAATTAAGAGATTTTGAAAATGGAAATCTAATTAATAAAAGAAAAAAATTCATCGTTATATGGATAGTGTATTAAAAGAAGAAACAAACTCGAAAAATTCCTCAAATAACATAGAATAAAGGAGGTGTATCAGAGTGAGTGGATTAAACTCAAAATGAATTGAGTTCTTTACTCTTGATGGGGGATATATTCTTAAAACTGAAACAATTTATTCGTGGTTGGGAGGAAGATTAAAAAAACATCATGCAATTCAATTAGGCTTAACTGTCTTCTTTGATGCACTGTAAGTCCACTCTGAGATGTTAAGAACTATCAACGACTTCTTCTAGACTATCTCACTTGACATACTATATATATATATAAATTCTTCCAAGACAAAATAATATAAAGAAGTATTTAATTATTCAAAGCAACTTTAGATGTGCTTCTTCCAACAACTGCAGTTTGTTCTTTAAGAATTTTTGATTATGATGCTTTATAAATTTTTTAATAAGTTTAAATTTTAATCATATTGAATCATCAAATTTAAAATCTATTAATGGCATTGCTTTGATGTCTTTCCTTTCATTTTTAATAATTTATTTCAAAAATAACCTAAAATAGCCAACATTTTCTAAAACTTTGAATGTAGACAATTATAGAATCATCATTAGGACTTACATAAGATCATGTCAACAAATATCATTAATGCTTATAAAATCATGTGCTAATTTGAGAATTGACTTTCAGATTTAAACTACTATTATAATATAATTTAATATTATTATTAACTTGACATTTATTATAATAAGACCATAATTAGAATAATTTAATACTTTGTTTAGTTCAATTAATAATCTAATTAAATTAATAATATATTAATGGCAATAAAATATATTTAATTTTATTAATGAAATGCTAAATATATCATTGCTTAAACTTGAATATACTTCACTATAACTGATTTATGCATTAATCTCCTTAGTTTGCTTTGACTATTTACCAATATAAGCAATCTAAATTTGAAATTAAATTACATTAGAAGTATTTATTTATTTGTTTTCTAGAATAAAATTAAGTACTTTTCAATTTAATAATGAAAAGAAAAACACTATCTCTAAAATAGCTAATTAAAACAATATTAAATTTTTATTATTTTTAAATTATATTTATATATCTCTAAATATTAGATAAGAACAATTTGAAATATAGAAATCATTTAAATAAATTATCGTATGTGAAAACTACACTGTTTATCATAATTTAAGTTTATATTATATTGTATTATGTTAAATAATTTTAAATCTATTCTAATTTAGAAATAAATATCTATTTAGTTGAATAAAGATGTAAAATTTTAACGATTGCCTTTAAACTGCTTATAAAATATATTGTTTCACTGTTTATTCATGCCCATTGATATAATGTTTCAGGCTTTAGTTCTTATAAAATATTTTAAAAATTAGGGAATATTTTATATTTTACAATAATGTTTTTAATAAATTTAATGTTGAAAAAATACATAAATTGTTTCGCATTAATTATTGATTTTTGTTATGATTGAATAAAATTAATTGACGAGTATTATTTATGAAACATATAAAAGCTAAACACTCAAAGTTTTGATGTATTATTGTTAAATAATCATTTATATTTAATAATTTCCAATTGTTTTAATTTGTTAACTAGAATCTTAAAATCAAACAAAAGAACACATGTAGAAACAATTTTTAAGGTTCATAAAGAAAGTACACTAAGTAATGATTGAAAAAGACGAAAGTGATCATTCTGAAAATATAAAACTTCATCAGAAAACTCATTTTTATAGTGATTAAAGTAAAGAAAAATATACGAATTGAATAAGCCGCATCATATAAAAATTCTGAAGATATTAAACTCATCCGAAGCCATATGAAATTGACTTTATTATCATAATTAATGAAAAAATAAACAGATGTTACTTTGAGTATAAAAATATTTCTGGAAGAAATACAAATTGAAGATTAATATTTACTTACACTGTTTTATTAGAGTTAGAATGAAACAATCCACTAGCTTAGTGAATATATTTCCCAATTATTGATAGTCAATTAAATGGACTCCAAACAAATTCCCTAAAAAACATTCCAATTTCTTATGGACCTCTTGTTTTTTAAAAAATAATTTTGAAACTTAAAAATATATGAATCAACTAAAATGATAGGTCACATAGAGGACATATATAAAATTTTAAATAAAATAGACTTAAATATTCACTTTAGAAAAGATAGATATGCTCGCATCTTTGAATGGTTTACAAATACCCAGAAATAATAATGGAAACAACCTTCAAGGTGGCGAGTCTAGCTGTATAGTCTCTTGGACATATAGCAAACTGAGATGCAATAAGAGATAGCAAGGTAACCATACCGATGAGAGAAGTAGATGAAGAGAAACAATCAGCTGAATAGTTTAAAAATCAGCCTTTGATGAAGCAGTAGAAGACGCTGAAATGATTGACAAAACTGCTGTTATATAAACAAATTAAATGAGGATCAATTAGTGTGTTAGATCAGATAAGTCTAGCAAGTATTTTAAGTTCAAATTAGTTTAACTCAAATCAACCAAAACATTAAAAAATTCTTAAGATATAATAAGTGAACCATCAGCTATCAGAAATAATTTAAGGCACACGTATTTAAAAACACATAGATGAAGATCTTGAACTAATAATAAAGAGCGCACCGTATAGTAAATAACAACACAAATGGTATTATGTAAACTAAAAGGCAAATACTGGCGCAACATAACTAATAAAAAATAAGGAAGATTTCATTAATTTATACTAGAAATAACAGATTATACTAAATCAACCTCAAAATTAATGGTAACCGAGAGTTGATACTTGTCACTATTTATGCAGATAAAAAAATATGAAATCTAGTAGTATAAAAATTTTGATATTTCTAAATCTCTAATAAATTTTAATGTTTAAAAGTATCTCAAAAAGCCGCCTAGTCGGTAGAACACATAAAATTCAACTTAAACTTAACAAACTGACAGATACCAAAATTTTTATATACAATTAGGAACGTAGAAAAAATGATAAATGAATGATTCTGGAAAGGTTTTACTAAATGGGAACAAAAGAGAAGAGGTTCTATAAAAACAAACAAGATTTACATTAGATATGACTATTTAAAATGGTTAAAAAGACTTAATCATTATTTATTTAAATTAATATTTAGAAGATCCGAGAGCCTCTGTACCCCAATGTGATTCATTTTATATAATTATTATTTTTTGTATTAAATGTTCAAGAAAGATATTAAAATAATTAAAAATTAGACAATATTTAATTGCCGAGCATTAAACATCAGCTATCAAAATACCAAAACCCATTATTTCACTTGAGCATATTGCTTAGTTATTAGAAAAAATCAATTAAAAGTTTGATACTAAATAATACTAAGATACTCACGGGCACGGGTTTTGAAATAAAAATTGCATGAAGTAATCTCACAATTAAGTAAGATAATTGTTTGATTACCCAGCGAACATGTATATTCCAACCAAGATACATAAAACTTCATTGGATTAATGTCTTATTGTGTATAATATAAAAAGATTTCATTATTATGGTTGACTTCGATGCTTTCATATTGTTGAGTGATAAGTCGCATCTAGCAAGTGGACTATTATCTATCGATACAATCAAATTCAATCTTAAAACATAATTTAAATAATTTTTTATACTTCCGTATCAAATTATAAAATTTTATGATTATTAGAGCAAATAATTCTACAACAAAAATAGAAAGTTAAAACTAAAGAATGTACTAAAAATTCTTGTAAAACATCAAATATGATGATAATATATTCTTTAATATGAATTAAAAGATCTACTTGAAGAAATAATAATTTGAAGAAACCACCAATAGGAATGGGATATAAATCCGAAGAAATTAATCAATTAATTGAACTAGTCTAAAAAATATTGACAAGGAAGTAACTAATAATAATTGGAATTAAATTAACTAAAGTTAAATCTTAATATATTAGTTAAAATAATACAAAATTGAGAATTTAAATATCCTTAATTATATAATAATTTAAAGTAATATTATCTAAAATTTTATTATAATTTTCTTTTAAAAACTTGCTTGATTTTATAAATTATTTGTTAAATACTATAGTACAAAATGATAAAATTCATATCATTTTGCGACTACGATCTAGTTTTTATTCAAGTAATAGATTAAAAAATAATTTAAAACAAAATATATTCTTATAAAAAAAAACCAATTTTATGATAGTAACTATTAGCATTAAATCATAATTTATTAAGTTGCTTTTTAATTTGCAGATGAGATTCTCTCATTTCAAAGATATTTTCTTTGAATTGTTTTAATTAATATCCGTGGCCAGTTTAAGCTTGACTTCTATATCATAGCTCTTTCAAAGCTCCATGACATTTTCTTGCAAATAATATACTTGTAATGCGATTCAAACATGTATGAGATTTATGAATTTTTGAAATATCTGAATGCGAAGCTGAAGTGCGATTCATTGATTTTTTAAATAACACAATTCTCTCAAGACTCCTACAAAAAGCTGATTCTAATAATTGCAGCTTCACTTGATCTTTTGTTATATTTGTCTTTAAGTAGATTCGTCCTAGAATTTAAAGCATCACCCAGGAATATGCAGTAACAACTATTTATCTTTCTCCTTTATCAAACATGCACTTACTACTTTGAGTGTTAATTACGTCGATACTTGAAAATAACTCATGGTATTTTTGTTACTAAAATCTTGGAGTTACTATTGAAAATTCTTTTTAATTATTCATTACTTTGAAATTTTAGAGAAATAAAATCAAAAAATCTTTAAATAAAATAAAAAATATTTCAACTCATTTCAACTTCAATTGATAATAAAGCAGTGATTATATTCTTTAAGAAAGTCATCTTTTTAGACAATGTAAATATACTCAATATATGTTTTGAGAGACAATAAAAATATTATATTTAAAATAGTCACATCCTTAATATATTTAACGCATAAAATTTGTAAGTATTTCGTAAAGTTACTCTTCGTTAGTAAGCTCAAAATGTAGAGAAATGATTTTACGTTGATTTTATTGTTAGATAGTTACACTTGACATTAAGGAATTCCTCTGCTTTTAGAAATTTTTTATTGCATCCAGACCGCATATAGAAACTCCAGAGCAATCCCACAACATTTTTCTGCTCAAGAGGAATCGTTGTGCTGCTTAATGGTCATTTATAATTTTAATGAATGTCATGTGTTAATCTACTTTGACAGGGATTTATATTATCGAATCAAAAGTTATCTAATT
The DNA here is from genome assembly GCA_000711775.1 of Oxytricha trifallax. NCBI lineage: Eukaryota > Ciliophora > Spirotrichea > Sporadotrichida > Oxytrichidae > Oxytricha > Oxytricha trifallax. Next base: position 18,474 of record ARYC01004182.1, read on the forward strand.
AGCTTTAGTATAAGAATCACTGGAATTGTATAGCTTCGTGTAGTCCACCGTCGTCTCGTAGAAATTAGTGTCATTTATAGCATGCCTCTTAACCTTCTTTATACTGATGTTTGTGAAGAGTCTCTCACAATTGTCTTTATATAAAACTGCTACTTCAAGTGATATGTATAATTAGAATTATTTTCAAAGCATAGTATTGCTTTAAAATTCTTTCTTATATCTGTAGGTAGTAATAAGGGTCCATTTATTACATGAATAAATCATTTTAATCATTGATTGAAGTTGGAGACGGGAAGCGCCTACTCGATATGGAACCTTGAAGTTAAGAGCGACAGTAGAATTGTTAACGAAAGTACTACGGAAGAGAAGATTGGCTTTCTAAAGAGAGGACATCTACTTCACTAATCAACGGTAGAGATAGACTGAGTTATAATAAAATTTATTAAGACTTAGATAATACAAATAATTTAATAAATGTCATTAAAATATCATGTCACTCCCTAATTTATAATAACCTTCTTGCAGTATTAGTACAAGTAATATTTAAAAAGCAACCTGGATAAATTATAATAATTATGAATTAATTTAAGAATAAATTTTAATTTGAATAACCACCGAGTCTACCAAATCTATCAGTTATAACTTCTTTATTTATTATTTAATTTACTAAAAATATGAGTAAAGTAAATTTATTGAAATGATTTGACTATTAAATTAAATTTAATTTGCTTATTCTTATTTAATTCTTATTATTTAAGTCTTATTTTATAATATTGTAACTAAACTATAAGACACCTCATTTTAAATATTTAAATTAATTTTTTCTATTAACACAAATAAATTTTATATAATTTTGAAAGAAAAGTAATTTCATAATCACTTACTTTTATTTTCAAATTAAAAAAGATATAAAATTCAACTAAATCTAGTTAGAGTCAATAAAATTCATGAATAATTTATAAAAGATTTAATAATGTAACAATAAAATATTTAAGAGCAACTTTAGATACATCAATTTGTGTATTTATAAGTTTAAAAGTCACGATTATATATTATATTTATGTTTTGACTGCTAATAACTTTTTTAAAATTAATTTAATTGGATGTGACTTGAAGCAAAAACATAAAATTTCTTAAGTTCTAAGAATATTCAAGTCTTCTTTTTCTCCAGAATATTCAGATTTAGTCAGTTGGCCGTCATATGATAATGAATGAGACATCAGCAGAGATTTGGCCTTAGATTTGCGTAGAACTAAGGGAAACATAAGTTTAAAATCAAGAAATGGTGAATAAGCGGAGGAACATATTAAGTAACTTTGTTATAGCTGTTATGCTACATTTCAACCTCATCGAAGAATAATTAGTTTAAATATAGGAAAGCTTTAATTAAACATTGATAGAGACTCCATCAAATAATATGCTGATGACTATGTCTTAACAGCTCTGACATAAGAAGTAAAAGAATAGTTTGCTTCGCAACTTTAAGATAACTTCAAAGAGATAAACTTCATATTCAATTGGGACAACTAAATGCCTTTCAAAATGTATGAATAACAAACTTAAAGGCACAGGATTGGTCGAAGTTTTCAAGTACCTAGAAACTTATTAAGCCAGTGACTCAAATTTAACTGTTAAATAAACTTTTAAGAAAGTTAAAGAAAGAACAAGTATTCTTTATATTAAATATTTCAACAATATACCAGACTAGTACTGTACAAAGATTTAACAGATAATAAATACAAGGCATGTTAACTAACTCATACACAGCAGTTATTAAGTTCTTAGAAAAAGACAATTCGTTGCACAATAAAGAGTTGAAATTAATGGAAAAATTTCAACAATTTGTTAATTTTCAGCTAATATCTACTTTCTTGGTACTGTAAATACTCCCTATCTTAAAAAACAAGCCTGGATTTTGGTTTGGAGGAAATCTTTACAATGCATAAATGAAAACTACAATTCATGTAGATCAATTTGAGCTTTTACAACAAAATGGTAAAATAGGTTCCAAAAAAAGAAATGTTGGGGGATAATTCAATTAGAGAAGTTTAATACATTTTCAAGGGAATTATTATAATGGAAAAACCCCAACTGGAATCATAATAGGCAAACAATACTAATACTATATTAAATTCAACTACTATTTGATTGCTAAAGATGGCAAACTAACTTCTTCAGAAAAATAATTACTACCACTATTTTTGCTGCTTCCTACTCTGAACTATAAATAAAAATTCCCTAAAATTTAAACTTGCATAATATTAAGCAAGTGTATTCGAAATGTGGAAGCTGTTAAAATAAATTCAAATCGAGAGAATTTAATATTTATCATATTACTCTTAAAAAGTGAGTTATTTAGAACATATTTCTATTAGAATTAAACATATATTTATAAGGAAAAGCAATATTTCGCCATACTCTAGAGCGATATATTACTTAATCGATATGCACAGTTCAAAGTAGCATACACAAACTAAAATACCTTTTAGCAATCCATTTTGCTACAACATACTTTGAGAGCCAATCGAGACCTTCATAAAGATCATCTCCAGTTACTGCACACGTGCTTTAAATGTACCAGATTCTGCCTTTGGTAGTGTGGAGACTGAGTTTATAAGTAATCTTTGTGCAAGTCATAGTGCCTGGAAGATATTGCTTGCTTACGAATACCAATAGAACTGCTTCTTTAAATCCTCCGCAAAGATCATCTTGTGGGCTCTTATCAGGAGTCATCAACTCTGTCTCTGTCGTTTGAATTAACGATAAAAGTGAGACCTTAGATTATCTCGTAGTAGTATCTCTAAAGGAGTCTGCTCTTGTCTTTATCACCTATATCCTACAAGATGAAACTGATGTTCTTGTCGTCTACTGTCTCAACGTTGAAGCAAATGGTTGGGAGCGTTATGACAACCTCACCGAGCTTTAGCTTGTATATAATGGTGGTCTTACCAGCAGCATCAAGACCGACCGTGAGAATTATTATCTCATTTATGCTAATAAGTCTTTGCAATACTTTGGAGAACATATAACCCATTTTTCTTTTTTAATTTAATAACATTTGATTTAATATAATTCTAATTCTCTTGTTTTTTGAATTTATTTATAGCAGCTTTACTTGCTTAATAAAAAAATGTGACAAATAACTTAATAAATTGATAAATAATTTTATATAATCACTATAATTATGCATGTGAAAAATGTATTAGAAAATAAATTTGAAATATCAAAAATTAACTATGCCTTTAATAAATTGTATACACAATTTTAAATCTTACACATAATTAAAGATTGAAGATGAAGACACTAAAAATTATAATGAAACTATTAAAAAAGCAATAATTATTGGATAAATGTGTAATATTTCAATAAAAGATTACAGATGAAAATATTAAAATTAAAATATCTAAAAATAAAATTACAAAATACGAGCAAAAACCAAAATAATAATTAAGATTTAACTCGTAAACTTTATAAAGTTTATAAAATATTGTAATAACACATCTAAATGTTTAATTATAAATAACTGCTTACTTGAATATTAGATTTTTTTTAAATGTGTAATTTGATGAATTGCCTTTTAAAACAATTTATACAGATAAAAAATAACATGAGACAGTTTATGTTTTTCATATAAACCACAAAAGGTATAAAATTCAAGAATGATCTTGGAAAAATTTTAAGATCCCTAACATGCTAAAAAACACCTTTGTACAAGACTATATTACTAACACCTCAAAGACTCCTGCCTAAAACAACTAAAAAATGCATAGTACAAGGCAATATTAATATAAGAAGAAGAATAAAAATCAGAAATTACAAGGTTTAAAGCAGAATCACAAAAGACTTATATTTTATTTGTAAAACAGTAAAATAGAGAATAAATTAGAAAAAAAAAGAATAAATATGGATAATAGAAAATCATTGTTAAAGATAGCTTCATGGAAATTTGGTAGGAATCCGAATCGTTAGATTTATAGAGTTAGGAAAAATTAAATACTAAAATATTGAGGCCAGCTCAATAAAAAGCAGTTTTAAGAAATAATAAGTTTCGTAAAAGGCAAAATGGAAAATTATATAGAACAAAAACCCAAATTTAGCAAAATATATGAAGAAGATTAGTACGGTTAAGAACAATAATGAAAGACAAATCTAACAACTAAAAAATAAAAATTTAAGTCAAAATAATATGAAAATGGACATTATGAATACCTTAATACTTGAAACTTTGACGAGTTTCAGAGCAATTACAAGATTTACAAATTGAAAATTTTGATAGTTATCAATAAGATTCAAATACTGTAGTCTTTTGAATAAATATTATTATTATAATTAAAGATATATACCATTTTACAAGTATATTTTTAAAAGTGTAAAACCATAGATTACTAACACTATAATATACCTCTAATTTAAATTTTTAATTAGTCGTTGATTATTTTTACTAATTATAAGCAGGTGGAAAATGTAAAACCATCTAAAATGAATTTTAAATTTATTAGACAGGTGCTTGGCAGGATGTAATAAAGAGAAAGATATGATGACTTCAACGATCTTGGCGATGAAGTTGATAACGGTGATGAAGATAATATCAATTCTCATTATTGTTTTCAACAATAACTTACTTATCGCATTAATTATAATAGATAGCATATCTTAGAATGCTTTATTACCATAAGTTTGAACATTTAATGATCAAGCTCAATAGATAATTTTAAAGATTTTGCCCTAAATCACTAAGCTATAGTTCATGACCCTGTGCTCAAAGCTATCGAAAACAAACAAGTAGTCCGACCACAGACCAGATATGAAGTAGCCTCAAGTAACAAAGAAGATAAACATCTATTTAGCGCGAGTGCTTGAAAAATAATCTAGAAGCAACACATTAAGTTTGATGAACATGAATAGCTGAGGGTCGTTGATCTGATCAAATGGAATACTAAATGGTTAGTAACATAACATCAACAAAAATCAATAAAATAATTATTTAATATTAAAATTATACTTTCTACTTTGGGTAGATTGATTAAGTTCTCCAAAGATGTGTAGAAAACAAATGCGCCTAATGAAGGTACGACTAATTGCAAAACTGTCGGTAATCACTTTAGTCATTGAATTAGCCAAGTTACACAAAATAAAGGTAAGTGCAGTATAAATTTATGATTTTTATATAAAGTTAAAAACATTAATTTAATTATAGGAACAAAACATCAATACAATAAATGGTTTGCATATATAGTTCATCAATATCTTTTTAGAATACAATAAAATTAAAAAACAACATAAAGGACATCAATGTTATTATAGTGGTTATTTTAGACAAAATTCTAAGTTTACTGTAACTTGATATCATTTATTTATAATATATATAGTAGAGTTTAACTAAAATTATGTAAAATCAAACAACTAAAAAGTAAATATTAATTACTACTACCTTATTATCTTAACGGCAGTTTGCATGGGATAAGAAGTAAATGAATAAGATCAAGAATTATATAAAAGAGTAGTTAAGTATATAAAACTTGAAGAGAGTTGAAGACATTCAACAGATCAAGCATTATTGTAATTTGATTTAACTATGATTATATGATTCACAGAGGGAAAAAAAGAGTACATAGATCTTTCTAAAATAAACTCAACTACTTGTGAATAGATATAAACCTTAATATAATGTTCTTTTTTTATTTTCTATATATTTATTAACTAACTATTATTATTGCAATATAGTGGAATAATTCGTAGCCTGGTTGATAGATTAAATGTGGAACCTCTGCCTAACAAACTTATAAGCCTCCATTTCCTTAAATTTTCAAATTTAATTAATCAATAAATATGTTTTTAGCTTATCAATTGATTAATTTAATTAAAAATAAATGATAAGTTGAATGCTATATCGTTTTTATAAAAGAATTCTAGTTCTTAACTATATTTGTAACACTAAATTTTAATTTTATATTTATCTAAAAAAGTAATAAATAGGAATGTTTATCAAAGATTTGATTTTATTTATAATAATCGCTACATTATCTATATTTTCCCTAAAAATTTTATAAAAATAATATTAATATATGTTTTTTAATATTATGTCTATAAGAAAATTAGTAACCTATCATTTCTATAAATATTTAAATGGAAAATGAAATAAGAATGAAATAAATTTTCATAACTTATTAATTTTTATATATCTAATAATTATTTATTTAGTGTTTATAAAAATTTGATTAATTAAAAAAATATGCTAATATCAGGCATTTTTTTATTTATTGTTTTGAAATACAATTTAAACATTGAAATTATGAGATACTTTACTTGTTATTTAAGATTAATAAATAGTGTTTTATTTAAGAAATAAATATAATATATAGTGGTAATATTAAAAATATTAGTTGTAGTAAGTAACTTAGAGGTTATTAAAAATAATCTAATATATTCGAAAACATCAGAAAGTATAAATGTTAGCGAATCGTCTATTGTGACACTCAGTATATAAGCGGCTCCCCGCTCTCCTCACTCATGATTTTCAATCTATGTTTTTATCTGTTCCTACGCCTTATATTCTCCGATGTCATCTTCTTGCATTCCTCTTTCTCTCAGTTAAATACTCTTGTCTCTTCATATGGTTCCCCTGACTTCGGTTAGATTGTTCCATTTAACAGGAAGCCTTTTATTTAGGGGTGTCCTCCACCAGTTTACTGAATCTCCCTTGGTAAGCTTCGTTTTCGTTTTCAATCTGCGCTCTTATATCATCTCTCAAAACTATATCATCCCATTAATCTATCTGTGCGTTGAAGGATATTGGACCATTGCCTAGGTCCTCATCTGCTTGTTGCCATAGTAATTCGTTCTTTCTCTCCATGTCTTTTTCTAGTTCGGCCTGCTAGATTGTGATCCCCGACTTCCCTATCTCTATTCTTACTGAACCCACTTCTAAGTTAAACAATGAGGTATATCATTACATGTTTAACCAATCTTTGGCAAATATTTATATAATAGGTTCGGTTCCTCTTGGAGATCTGGGGGAGATAATTAATTGTCAATATGGCCATGACTCTGTAGTCTGCTGGATCTCAGAATTTCTGTTTTGCTATCAATATTTTTTTCCCAGAATTTTTTACCTAGAGTGCTTCCATTAAGTCATTTAGCTGTCTGATGCTCTTTTGGATTACCACTAAGTTGCCTATTGACCTCTTGGAGTCGTACACTTTCAAATACTTCGAATCTCTCATTATCTTCAAAATTGTCCAATTCTGGCAATTTTTATGTTTCCTTAACAGCAAACTGGAAGTATTATTCCGAAATATTCTTCCAGTCGTCTCAAGAATCTGCCGTTTCACTTTATAGTTAGTCGTTCCGATGACTCTCTTCAAGCTTTTAATCCCGCTGTCATTCACGACTATTGGCAGAAGAATTATAAAGTCGTAGTTTCTTTTGTTGAATTAGACTTCTTAAATTAAGTTCGAAGTCATTTCTCTGGTCTTTTCTGTGATGTGATTTCCCGGAATAAGATCATAGTGCTTCCATTCCTAGTTTAATTCCTTGAAATGCTTGTGTTGTAATTCCGATCACAATTCTTACTTTCTCTCCTCTTCTTCTTGCTTTCTTCCTTTTGTCGTATCTTTTTACTAAAGCTTTTTCTAGATTCGTTCTTGTACTTGGGCAGCAAAACTATTGTTGTCATTCTGTTAGATCTATAAACTTTTTGAACACCATTTAATTTACTAGTATGCACGTAGATCCTTCTTCGTGTTTGTCGAACTGGTCCCTTTGAGCCCTGGATTCAAAGATTCCCTTACTTTGGTTAGATTTCCCGATTTTTAAGTCTGCTTTTGAATCCCATTAAGTTAATTGAGTGGAAATCTTGTGATTTAATCAATTGCTATTCTCAGTACCTCTTAGTCTTTCGTTCTGTCCCTGTGATTAATCTAACCTCCTGCACCTTCTCCCTTTTCTTACTTTAGTCATCTTATTTTCCTCGTTATTTACTCTCTTCCTCTTTGTAACTTTTACTGAAATTTTATTATTTGATTGTCCTTCCTTAATAATTTTTTAATTAATTATTATTTTAATTATGATTTTACTGATTCTCTTATTATTTATACTTCTATTTAAAATATGGGTGTTGACGTCAGGGTGTACCAGGTTCGATCAGGACGTCCAAACTCATAAATACATAGAATATTAAAAATCCAAAATCCCCAAAACCTCATGTTAAGTTTTATAAGTCTTTTATTGATGAGAGGGTATTGTTTGGGACTGGATTCACTTTAGTTAGAAGTATCATTTTTACTCTAGTTATCTAAATATAAATATCTTATATGATCAAATTCTATAATAAATTAAAATTATTTTATGAATGTATATGGTAAAGCATTTTTTCCAAAAAAGAAAAGTATGATTTATATTTTTATATGTTATTCATTTTTCTCGTATTTTATCACTTATGGAAATTAATGATTGTATCATTTAGAAGTTTGGCATTTATGCTCAACTTTTGTAGAAATTTTCAACGTAAATTATCTTCAAATTCAATTCAATACTTTTATTTCTTTTATCTTGCGTTCTTTATTAAAATATTTTATCCAAACACAAAAAATGTAAATTAATGAAAATTTAAATAAAAAATATTCTAAAAATTAGTGGTTTTAAAGGTGATTGATAGCTAGAATCTTTTAATCTCTTCCTTCTAAAAGTATTATAAATGGATTTCAATTTTAAAAATTGTACTAAAATTTCTATAAATTCTTAGACACCTATTGATTATGAGTATAAATTTATTTCTAAATTAGAAAGTTTTTTTCTAGCGAGGTATTAATCTCAATTAGGACTTTCGAATAGAGTTTACTATTATACTAAGGCCTGCTGAGGGCAAGTAAGGGTTGCTGGGCGCAACGCTTGAGGAGCCAGTCAGAGGGGTTCAAACTGTCAGCTACTACACTCCTCGTGTGGGCTTGGGTCCTAGTAATTCCCTGCATAGATGAGCTTTCTAGGCTTGAGTTCAGCTTCATTGGTAATAGGAAGCAGGATGATGGTACGCTCTGAGAAGACGAAAACCATTGAGGCAATCGAAAAGGATTTACTTCCACACCGGTTAGAGTGCTTAAGCTACCACAGCGAAAGGACAGGGATTACTTTTCCCAGCAGCGGTGGGACTGGTAAGCGTTTTTCTACAACTTCTGTCATTCTGGTTGAACCCTAAGAGCTCTGTTATCCAGATTATGCTATCAACATATTGATTTCAGGAGGAGATTAGGTGATAGCGGAAGTGGTTTTTTTTTAGTTTTCTACTTCATGATTGCCACGTCAACAAACTCAGATATGTCTACGCCACGACTAAGTTGATGGTTTTATTTTAGTATTAACTAAGTGAATGAAAATTTATTTAATTTTAAATAATTAAACACATATGAGTATCTTATAGGATGTCAACCCTTTAACGAGAAAGTTTTGTTAAAAATTGTAACAAATTTCAGAGATAAATTTCCATATTTTTACAAATTAAATTCAATTAAATTAGTACTAAGCATGTCTTAATTTAATTAGCACTAGTACTTAATCCTATTAATTTTAATTGGTATATTAATGTAATAGTACCAAACTTAATTAGTTCCTAGTTATAATATAATGAAGTTTTAATAAAAAAATTTAAATTTAGTATAAAGCATAATTGATATCATGTACTAAAATCTTATAACTATATTATAACAAAAGAATTCTAAAAAATGAAAAAATTAGTTAGTTTCAAGAAATTAAAAGTATGAGCTTTCATAAAATTTAAATAATTTAATTATATAACTAAGCAAAAAAACTGACATTTTATTTAAATTTTTTTACATGATACATTTATACATAGCATTTTTCCAGATGTAGTGATGTTAAAATATAAAAGAATAAAAATCTCCACCCTGAAAATAATAAATAACATTGAATCTGACATCAAATTGAAATTAATCAAAAAGGGACCCTAATCCCCAATAATACTCTTATCAATAAAAACACAATATAAACTATTAAGGTAATTTGGGGTATTGATTATTATAATATTAATGAATTGGGACGTCCGGATTGTGACTGAGACGCCCTGACGACCCTGGGGTGCCTTGACGTCAATCTGGGACGCCCTGACGAAGCTGGGACGTCCTGAGGTCAGCACCCAAATATTATTAAACAATAATACTATTTTCTTTAAAACTATAATCTGTCGTCAAAATTAATTTTGAAATACGTCAATTTTTAATTTTAATAAAACCCCATAGATCAATTAAGACACAAAGATTGGGGTAATGAACAATTAAATATAAAAATTAATTATCATTGGCGTATAATTAAAATGTTTGGGCTAATTATTAAAACTATTTGCTCGATTAATTGTCCTTATAAAATAAACCAATCAGGGTGTGTAAAATTTTATTATAGCCTTATTATATTTAATCTCAGCCAATAATTATTAATTTTTAATTTAATTGTTCATTACCCCAATCTTCTTGTCTTAATTGAATTATGGGATTTTATGTTGAAGATAATATTACATTCTTTAAATCATTGATAATTAGCAATCTATAATTTAAAAAAAATTTATACATTACTGCTCCAACTATAACATTTATGTCTCGATAGTATTACACTATATCTCTGGCAACTATTTTTAAAGCAATGACAATATTTTCAAAACAGTATGAGTTGTAAAAGCCCCATCCACAGCAAATTTTGTTTTTCTTTGTAAGTTATAACCATATATTACAACTCATTTCTTCGTAATTATGTTATTTTAATGAATTTTTAAGCTCCTTTTATAATTCACACTTTTTGCTATTGAATTCTTCTTTCTTAAGCCAAGTTTATGCTTATATTCAGGAAATTTTAATTTAAAACTGTTTAATAAGGTAACCTTTATTACAATCTCAAATTGGGAACCATAGTTACAATTCAAAGGTTTTGCATATTTATTTATGCAGTTTTAAGTAATGAAATGCCAAATTTATTAGCCTCTAATTAACTTATTGTGTATATGACAAGTTAAGAAAGGTCTATTTATATTTAAACTGTTGCTTTAATAATTTAAATTATCCCAATGTTCTTGTAAAAACTTAATTTTACTTTTTATATTTCTTTTTATTTCAAATCTGCTTTATTATTTAAAAATATTTATTTATTTGTTTATTAATATCTAGTTTTAGCTAACTATATGACAATAAATTTATAGATACTATCATGCTCCTGTTCCAGAAAAAACATGTTCTCTGCATTTATTTTTATCAATCTCCAGTTTATTTGCTTTCCTTCTCGTGTTTTTTATATTCATACAGTAAGTGCTTTCAAGTATATAAGAGTGGTTAATCACTGATAGTTTTAATTTCTTTGCCAATATTAAGTGAATATTCAAAAGTTGTACAAAATGAATATAAATAAAATAATAAGCAAAGAAATTTTATAGTTATTAATTGTAATGACATTTTTAATCTACGAGTTTAGTCAAATAATATTAATCATAAGATTGTAGTATTATTGCTAATATAGAATTGATTTTGGAAAATTGATAAATTAAATAAATAATTCAAATATAAATTAATCTAACTGCCACTAATTAGAGAGGCTTAGAGATCAAAATTGATTCAGTAGACTGGCCGTTATGTTTAGAAGTGTCCCATTTACTAATATTGCCGGTTGATGTTATTGTGATTTCCTGAGAAAGATATATACAAATTTGGCAGACGAAGTCATAAAATCTCCCGTGTAATATAGAGGATTTGGAGGATCTGCCAAGATATTTTAAGAGAAATCAGTTATAGAGATTTAATTATTTAATTATTATTAAAAGATTAAAAATATATATTAAAATTTGTTAATCTTAATATTTGGAGGATTTGCCGCAAGATAAATAGGGCAAAGTTATGAATTATATGATATTTATAATTGCAAATATAATTAATTTAAATATTAAGTTTAATAGAGAAGACATGTCCTTGTCTTGTTACAGCCATCAGGATTCAGAATCATTTAAATATAAGCATGAGCTTCAAATTAGTTCATCTCTACAAAGTAGATTACCCGTATGGTGTTGAGAATGCAGAGACTATGATTCACGAGCTCAAACAGATCAACATGCGAATTCAATATGTCAGCGTCTACCAGAATATTGATGTTTAAAAAACATTCTTGGAGGTAGAGTGCTATCCTCTCACTGTTGGTCTACACAGAAGTCACTTCAATTAGGCGACAAGAAAGGCACTAAAGTATTGGACAAGCTAGGAATAAAGATCAAAACAACCGTTGAAAAGAGCATTAAAGATATTTTGCAAAAGACACCCAACGTCATTCTCATTGCCGGAGACAGCAAAAACTTTACTGCGCTTTAGGAAAGATTAAGCTTTCATTCTAGAAGATCATCATCATCATTACAATCTAGCAAAATTAAGTCAGAAATGTTAGTGGAATTCACAAATCTAGTCTAAAATGGAGAGATTCAAGATTTAACAGAATATGTGAAGCGCCACTGGGACAGCCCAAATGATCTAGTAATGATTTCTGAAAATGAATCTAAGCTTAGGTCACTTTTAAAGATTCTGAGAGGGACAGGATTAATAGAGAGAGCAGCAATACCTATAATAGAATCTCTCCAGAAGTTTATTCTTAGAAGTCAGCCAGCTTACGATAACAGAGAACCAATTGAACTCCATAAGTTTGAAGAGTGGGGATATGCACAGGCTCTGGATGCCCTCTACAAAGTAATTATTACGAAAGAAGACGCTAAGAAGTGCTGCGTGTGGCTATATGGCAGAGCAGATACCGGTAAAACTACGATAGTGAGAATGCTCAATAGATTTTTGAGTGCGATATTCTACAACAAGGCCTGTCGCATTTCAAGCTCCAAGTAGTGCCTATTAAGTTCTCGCCTAAGATTGTTTTAATGGATGAAATGAATGATCAACATTTTTTCAGAAGCGATCGAGTGGCTAAAATCAAGAGACTCTTAGAAGGATAAGGACACTCCTCGACTGAGGCAAAGTATGGCTTACTTATTCTCATTATAATTATTTGTCATGGTGTTTTTTAATTTATAATTCTAATCCAATAAATAACGCCTATTTTGATGTCTTGAATATATGATTGGCCTACTTTTTATTAAATATTACTAGCAATTGCTATGTTGTAAGAAGTTATAATCCAAACTCCTGTCTAGAATTTGCTATTTAAATTTTATTCATATATTCAATTGTAACAAGCATTAAGTATTTTTATATTAATTAAACTTAAGAATTGAATTATAAATGTAATTTTTTAGATTATTTACTCAGTAGTTGAGAATTCTAAGCAGTTCTAGATACTATAAATAATTTATTAGTTATTTTAATTTAAATTTCAGAAATTAAACAATTCAAAACAGTAAACCATAAATTTTGAACTTTTTCTTTGATATGATGAGTAATATTTTCCTTAAAATTTAAGAAACGTGAGTGAGTAAGTACTGTTCTTAGAATTAGTGAATTATAAATAGTAATAATACTTTAAAATTCAAGAAAAACAGAATTAGTATGCTGAATAAAACACAAAGGGAAACTTAGAAAATAATCATTTCTCCCATCTCGCTTAGTTCTCTATAGAGCTTATTAAACTAAATAAAAATCATTAGTAATTACACATGATAGAAGTAATCGCTTTAATTGCTATGAAGATCATTAGATAAAAAGCTATTGTTATGTCAATTATTTCTCAGCAATATTTTCTAAAATCTTATTATAAGGTAACAATAACTGTGAAATTATCTTAATTTTGACTCAGAAATTTTTCCAAATATTTAGACAAGTTCCCATAAATAATAATATTAAAAATTCAACAACAGGCTACAAAACACCTATAATCACATTTATTGAAATTTAAAATAAAATTCCTTCTTCAACCCTTAAAAGTAAAGCTAGATATAATTACAAAAAACCAAACTCATACCTAGAAAGAGGAATTAGGATGACTTTTTCTTTATACAACTAAGAAGTCACAAATTCCAGCCTCATAAAAGCAAAGTATAATTTACAGAGAATAAAGAAGGCTGGAGCTCCATAGAAGACCTATAAATGACTGCCCCACGGAGGCAGTGACCACGTGACCACGTATCGTCATAATCATATTTTCAATAATTCAAGGAAATTTGTCTGCAATAGTGAATCTCACAAACAAGATCGCTCCATTAAAATTCAGATAACTATTTTAATCCAGTCCGAGTAAACCATCAGTGTCGTCAAAGATGTCACGAGTCACACAATGCATTTAGTACTAAATAAAAGATTAATGATAAATTTAAAAATCATGAAAAAATATGGATTTTACTCGAATTAAGTTGGATCTAATCTAAAACAAAACTATTATTTGAACCTAACTCTAAACCTGAATTGACACTTGAAGAACATGTGTATTAATTTGGATAAATATAATCTAAACTCGGCTTTACAAAGAAGTAAAGAATGTGCAAAAATTATTTCACCAATCATCAATCTACTAAGACCTAAAACTCATATAGCTAATTGATATATACAGCATGTCAGATAATGATCTTGGAGCTTTAACAAAAACTTCTACAAATTCAATTGTGAAAGCATATTTGGCATACTAGTCTTGTAAAATCTTTAACATTGGCATACTCATAAAAAGTCATAGTTAGCTAACACTCTCGCAAATTAACCAACCCTGACTTCCACAAGCCTTTATATAATAGGAATTTCATTATAATGCCTATTTAAACATGAATTATTTATCAAATTTGTTCTCACCAAACTTATCACCACAAAACTTAAAGACAAAATTTTAAATTAAGAAATCAATTTCATAATTCAAATCAAAAAAAATTTGACAACTAGTTCAAATTTAAAATTTAGGGAGATCAGGCAATGATGTAAAACATCAGAATGGAAGAAAAAAAAGAGAAAATGGAGAATAAAACAACTTCAAAGAAAACAAAGAATAACAATGTAAGAATAAGATGGGGAAGACTCAATAAACAACAGCAAAAAATCTCTTCATTAATTCAAAAGATCAGACCTTTACCAATTATATATTATTTTAATCCGGTGTTACCAGATCTTATTGTGGAAACTTATGATTATCTTTCGGCTAGCAAATCAAACACCCCCCCCTAATGTACTATTTTCTTTTTGTAGTCTTGTAGATTTTTTAACGCTGAGCAAGATTGTCAGAAGCCATTTGCTTGCGAGCAATAGTTTTCGAGCTACGACCAAAATTAAGTTCATTTTTATACATAAAAAAATAATAAAAATAGTCAAAAATTTAAAATATTTTTTGTTTCTAAATTTTAATAAAAATCAATATTTGGGTCTTTTTGTCATATTCTGAGCAAAAATCTAATTATTGAAGTAATATTTTGGAAAGTAACCATTTTTGTCAGAAATGCATTATTAATGCTAAAATTATCAAAGATGACAAAAATCGTAACTTTCCAAAATATTACTTCAATAATTAGATTTTTGCTCAGAATATGACAAAAAGACCCAAATATTGATTTTTATTAAAATATAGAAACAAAAAATATTTTAAATTTTTGACTATTTTTATTATTTTTTTATGTATAAAAATGAACTTAATTTTGGTCGTAGCTCGAAAACTATGGCTCGCAAGCAAATGGCTTATGACAATCTTGCTCAGCGTTAAAAAACTCTACAAGACTACAAAAAGAAAATAGTACATTAGGGGGGGGTGTGTTTGACCTGCTAGCCGAAAGTTTATTAATTAATATGTTCAATAATATGATAATAATAATTTTACAGATTAAGATGGAAGTCTATTTATTATTTTAATTCTAGCTGTTATTATACATAAATTCTCCCCATTTTTTGTTTGTAAACTCTCAACAATAATTGTATAGTACTTTTTATTTTGTAATAATTTTCTTCTACAGTATTAATTATCCAATGTATAAACTTCAGTCTTTAAAAAGAATACCTTTTTAATTATTCTTATAAATTATTGGATATTTTTATCAAATATCATAGGAAAATTCAATAAAAAATAATACAACTATTTAAAAATATGAATCAAATATCAATATTATATATAGGCAAGTAAATCAAGATGACAAGTTTAAAAATAGATATAATAATTATCTTTTAATATTACAAATCAGCATTCTAAATCCTTCAACTTGAGTTCGAATCTCAAGTTGAATAAATATTTATTATTTAAAGGCTAATTATTGATAAAATATAAAAAATTAGGAAATTCAAAAGAAATAAGAATATATTTAACAACTATATATTATTATTATAACTGCTGCTGACAAGTATTAACTTTAATAGAAACTTTATAATTATACTTTGATATTATAGGAGAATTATTAATTATGACTAATTCATACAAAGTTTGAATTTAATACTTTTAGATCTAATTGTATAAACATATAGAGAGATAATATAATTATATGATAAACTATTTAATGAATCATTTTTGTTCAACTTCTATTGAATCATCATCATCTGCTTTTCTTATATTTGCTGCTGATGCGTTACACTCTGTATAAGTTTCAACCAATTATAATATTCATATTCTCTTTTTCTATCTATATATGTTAGAAATAGAGTGCCAGATCAACTTCGTTTTAAAGGAGCTTCTCATCCAACGTCTGCGTTTCCTTCTTGAACTACGCCTTAAATATTATCTTCTCAAGTGATATTTTATTTAGAGCATTCATTAATTATACGGAAGCTGGTTAAAGATTGTATTAATATTTTTAAGATCTAATCGGAGTCCTTTTAAATTTAATGTAAACAGGAAACTCACCTTCTTTATAGAAACACTTTTATCAGTCAAACTTATTGTAATTAAAAATATTTCTTTCATTATTTCATATATTAAACGATATAAAGCTATCAATTTGTTAACCTGAAGTAAGTCAACACTAAGTATTCTTTTCATGATTTTTAAGTTTTCTTTTATGAATATCAACATATTGCATTTACTTTATCTGGACAATTTTTAATATTAAAATTATAAAATTTATTCTATTTCTGAACTCAATGTGCAGATTAGGGATTAAAGCTCTATAAAACTAAGAAAAAATCATAAATATAATAGTTGTAATTATGGGTTAGAGCATAATATATTCGAAGATTCAAAACAATAATTAATCACTGAATTCCTCATTATCCTGATTCATTTCATTCATGCTTCCCACTTTACTAACCTTCTTTTTTCTTAACAGCTATTTAAAAGTATCATTGTTGCCATATGAATGAGCCATCACATTTGAGGAGGATGAACTCCTATCTTTTAAGATTTTAACCAAGACTTTTTTTATCTTTGAATAGAATTCCTAGAAATGTATTAATTTCCTAAATTTAGTGCAATCTTTTAATTATTTACATAAAGTCACCCTAGCTTAACTTTACTTTCAAATGAATATAAGAATTCTTATATACTCAATACTTTACATCTGTGATAATTTGGTCTATCCAAACCTATCTTGTATCAATTGTATCAAAAGACATAATTTAGCTGAAAAAAATGAATAAAAAGAAAATGATAGCATGCTTAATTCTTTGAGATAAGCAGTATAATTCTCTTTAAATCTCTTTAATAAATAATCTTTTCATCCTCTGTCAAAATCTCAAAAGCAAACATAAGTCACTCATTAAACTGTATATTCTTTGTTAACTCTGATTAATCTTCATTTGATTAATTAAATTTTTAAGCAAAATGGAGCAAAAGATATCCTAATTTTCTATATTTGCTATTTTACATTTAGATATTTGATTACTTATTAAATTTTATAATAATAATTAGAGTTTGTATAAATATCTTCATCATATTAGTACAACTAGATTAAAACCTTATTAAAAACTGAAACTGCGCTTGATCTATATAATTTTTATGGCCGCCTTTATAGTTATGATTTTAGGGTGTCTTGTCGAAATATTAACCCTTTAATATGAAATATTTCTTTAATAAAAACCATTAAATAAATTAATTAATTCATTTATCAGTTATTTATCAATGCCTAATAATATAATTAAATAAAATAGTAAACAATAATTTTTATAATATGGAAAATTGAAATAAAAATACATTTCCTAATTTTATTATTTGTTTAGTAAAAGGAGAAAAATCAAAATTATTAAGAAAAAAAAGCATACTTATCAAGCCTGATAATAATTATATAAAATAAAATTATAAAAACTATTAAGATTAATTATAACCCATTTTATTATAAATAGAAACAGACTTTTCTATTAGCTTCATCATCTCTTCATTCACACTTTTAATCCTTAGATTTTTTGTCAAAATTATTTGAAATGCGTTTTTTAATCACTTTCTATGAAGTCTTCATCTAAATCTACAACTGCTGTTACTAAGTTGGGTCTCAAAAGTATAATAAATTTATGTATATTTATTGAAACTTACATATTTTGTGAGTATAATTGCTCAATCTTCTTCATTAAAAATACTCCTATTAATCTCAATATTAATCTTAAAACTTTCCATTTTTCATTTAATCAATCTAAATGCCCAAGCTTAAAGATATTTATAACCCAAATTTATTGAAACATTTTGATTTAATTACAAATCTTATTGTTATGCTTAGCTTTGAATCGAAATATTAAACCACTAATAATAAAAAAGGATCAGATTTAAATAATTTTGCTTATCAATATTGTAAAATCTTAGAGTTAAATAGTTTAATATAGTAATCTACACACTAGAAAATTAAAGTAAATAAAAATATAGATAAAGAAAAATATATAAATTTATAAATTGGTTTATTTAACTATATGATCAATATAATGTAAATTTTTAAGCATTTTTATTAATTATTCAGTTTCTTTATTCTATCATTTAATGGTAATAGAAATTTTTGAATATCTGATATTTGAATAATCTTCATGTACGTATATCTTTGATCTTTTGTATCTTATTATCGAAGTATTCATTCATGAACACTGAAATTTACTTGCCTTGAATATGAAAGGTAGTATAAGTTGAGATATTGATTTCTATAATTTATTCATCTTTTTAATTACAAAAATGAAGTTAGGCTTAAACCAAATCAAGTCAATAAGGGGTATTTTTACTCTCTGCTTGAATGCAAAATATCCTATTCATAAAACATATCAAGCATATTATTTTCTTTGGTAAAATTGCAACAAATCGACTAAATTTTTTAACACTGCTTACAAGCCTTTATTAACGCATCCACGATAGAAGTAGAAGCTATGCTAACATTGTTTTGATCTAATATAATTTTTTGCTAAAGAAAAACTTTTATATCTCTGGAACATTTAAAATTTAATATTTCTAACAAGATCTTCTCAGTAAATCTCAAAATTACAAAGATATATAACAATTTTATGATTTACTTGACAATTAAATTTCTTGAAATATGCTTCAGATAATGTTATTACAGCTTGATCATTAAAACTTTGAGCATTAAAACTTAAGTATTTAAATATAAATTTTCCAACTATTACAATTCAATTATATTGCGCCGACTGTCACAGGTTTTTTTGAGATAAGGTATTATTTTTTGAGTGTAAGTAAATTTTTAAATTAATCTAGATTGATGATATATTAAAATTGCTGAAAAGCTTAAAATGATGTGAATAGAGGAAATATGCAGAATATAGAGCGATTTGACATTGAAAAATCTCAAGCTGTATATTATAGAATATTACAAGATATTCTGAGTATCCTCACAGCTGTGTCGACAAACAAATCCGCACTGCTGTGCGGAATATTGTTGAAATCTGAGCCACTTCAACCTTGATTTGTCTTAATTCATCCTCTTATAGGGGAAACCTCTCTGGGCTCTTAATGCCCTATTTTTAATTAATTCTTAATTATTATTAAATTATTAAGGAATATAATTTTAATTTTTAATAAAAAATTAAATATAATAAACGAAGTTTAATTTCTCTATAGAGATTTCTTACTAGTGATAAATTATAAATTTATTAAATTTTGTTAATTTATCTATTCCTTAATAATTTAATAATAATTAAGAATTAATTAAAAATAGGGCATTAAGAGCCCAGAGAGGTTTCCCCTATAAGAGGATGAATTAAGACAAATCAAGGTTGAAGTGGCTCAGATTTCAACAATATTCCGCACAGCAGTGCGGATTTGTTTGTCGACACAGCTGTGAGGATACTCAGAATATCTTGTAATATTCTATAATATACAGCTTGAGATTTTTCAATGTCAAATCGCTCTATATTCTGCATATTTCCTCTATTCACATCATTTTAAGCTTTTCAGCAATTTTAATATATCATCAATCTAGATTAATTTAAAAATTTACTTAGACTCAAAAAATAATACCTTATTAAATTAATTAATGATTTAAATAATTTAATTTCGTAAAATAATTGTATTAAATGTATTAAATCTTAATGAAAATATAATATATAATAAAATAATGTAAAAATTAGTGAAAAAGAAAATCAAATGCAAAAACAAACACCATTAGCTAAATACATATAGGAGAGATATTTTATTTATACATGAGCGTAATTACTAGATTGGGCAATATAACAAGCGAATACTATCAGTATAGCAGGATGCTTAAGAGTGGAGGCATTGAGAGTATTGCCAAAAGAGATGTCTTGTTATTTCTACTATTGGAAAGAGCTACCCTGTTAAGACTGCAAGCCCTCATGTGATTCATGGCCTAGATTTCATTCCTTCTTGTTTGCATGGCATTTTAGTCTCAGGTCTTCGCTCTTGGTCGTGGCTCTTCAACACGTACCACATTCTACACTTAAGAATATCGATGCCAGAATGTTGACAATTTTGTCCAAATGTTGACAGATGGGTGGCTGTTCTAAAGGGGATGCTTAAAGATAAAGCTAATAGGGACTCCGTTGCTCTCTCAGTGGGAAGGTATAGTAAAGCCTCACCATCAGTTTCGCGGCCTCTATCTGCTCTAGAGCCTACAGTAGTGGTTTAATGGGCTCCTTCAGAAAATGGTCAAATCACTTCCAAGGGGAATTCAGGCATTTATGGACTTTCGGTTTTGCAGGCGAAGTCACAAGAAGATCTTTGACTGGGGAGCGGTCAGGGGCACCACTTGATTCTCCATGTTTTTATCTACGGAGATGGGGTCTCCGACTTAGACAAGTGTAGTAGATCGTGAGATAAGTGAGCATCTTTATTTTCGGGGACCACCCTATGCCATTATGCGAGCCCCCTGTGGCACATTTCCATTTCTCAGACTGCGTGTATACTCCATTCAATTCAGTCAAACCTGCGAATCTCCTTAGCCTGCTACTCTTTCCACTGTGTGCTGCGCGTTTTCCTCTATCCTGATCTTTGAGGCTCCTAAGAGGATTCTTCAACAATCTAATGGGGTTCAAAAGAGATGGAGTGCACTTACCAATAGGGAGGCAGAGGAATCTTGAAGCAGTTTACCGTGCGCTCTGCACTCGTTGGAGTCTCGACCAATCAAAACCCCAAAACCCTTTCAGTAGTTTGATTGAGTTTTTGATTGATAAAAGTAGACTATTAGTGCATACTTTATTAAGGTTTTAATAGGGTTTATGTAGGGGTTTAATGTTTAAATATTAGTATTTTAAGTGAGTATATGCCAGGTTTGGGGTCAGTTTACGACAGTGAGTATATAGATTTATTGTTTAAGTTGCGATATGGATGTGATGAATATAGTGAATAACTCAAGCCTGTTCTGAATTATACGTCTATAGCAAGGCTACTCCATAAATCTCCAGCAACTGTGAGGTCTCACTGTCTATTAGCATTGAATTTAAAGAGATAGCATCTTAATTCTAAGCCTAAGAGACCCTTAAAATTTTAGCAGCATCATATTGAATATCTTATTAATGATAAGACTCTTAAATACTGGGCTCATTTCTCTCTAGCCTAGAGGGCTGTGATGTTTCATCGCCAATTTCCTGAGCTTCACATCTCTGCTTAATCTATAGCGAACATATATAAAAAGAATGGAATATCTTACAAGACAGTCAATCGCATTAAGAGAGTGATTGACTTTAATGTTCCATTTTATAAGGATAATTTAAATTATATATTCGATTAAATGCAAAGGTCTTAAGAGCATAATATAAAGTTCATACACGCTGATGAGGCAGTATTCACCTTTAATACCTTCATATCAAGGTCTTGGTATAAGAGGTACAGCAACATTGAAGTATATGATTAAAAAGTTAAGGTTTAAACTCATGCAATACTTGGTGGAATAACTGAAGATAGTGGCCTCGAGACTTATGTTATTCACCCTCGTTCTATAAAGACTGAATAATATATTAAATTCTTGCAATAACTCAGAAATAAGTACGCAGACTAAGAAAGTATTCTATTCGTTGATAACTTGTCAGTTCATAAAACTAAAGACTCAAGGAAGGAATATGAAAGGCTAAATATAACACCTGTATTCAATGTTCCTTACAGCCCTTAGTTCAATGGAATTGAATTGTATTGGGGGTTATTGAAAGGTCATTATAAGAAATTGCTGCTCTACCATCTGATGCATGATTTAAAGTAGATACAGTCGATTTTATTAAGAGTGCTGCTAAGAGACTCAGCGATGAGAAAGCTAAAGTATGCGCAAGAGAAGG